>JZLH01S0635996.1:42414-63030 GCA_001188425.1 Eucidaris tribuloides | reverse complement strand
AGCCGCTGGACTATGATGGTGATGGTGATGGTGATGGTGATGGTGATGGTGATGGTGATGGTGATGGTGATGGTGATGGTGATGGTGATGGTGATGGTGATGGTGATGGTGATGGTGATGGTAATGGTAATGGTAATGGTAATGGTAATGGTAATGGTAATGGTAATGGTAATGGTAATGATGATGATGGTGATGGTGGTGTTGATGGTAATGATAATGATGATGATGATGATGGTGATGATGATGATGATGGTGATGGTAATGGTGGTGATGATGATGATGATGATGATGGTGGTGGTGGTGGTGATGTGGTGATGATAATGATGATGATGATGATGATGGTAATGATAATTGTAATAATAAAAAGGAGACGAAAATAAAATTAGAAAAAAATTCTGACGAAATCTTTGGTGATCCGCGGTTATGCGGATCACCAATTAGATGTTTTGATGTAATTGTTATCGGTGTTTGATAGATAAAAATGACTCTTTTCATCGTACCTTTCCCAAGTGATGTTACTGGTTTTAAAATCTTATAAACACTACTATGCATACCACCCAAACACCAATCGTCAAAATTAACAACATTGTTGTTGTTTTCATTTTTTCTGCAGCACAACTACGTAACAGTCAAGACAAAGAGGTAGTACTGGCCCAACAGTTACCATAGCAACAGAAACTATCCATTGAACATTACAATGCACTTGATGCTGGAATTCAGTAACAGCTGGTCCAGCGCAGTGGTTACTATGGCAACATGAATATTCAAAACATACTGCTGTGATTCTACAACTGGTCTCAGTTTATTTTGTGAGAACCTTACATATATCTTGGACTGAAGGATAATGGTAATGACTTCTTACATTAAGTAGCCAGGTTGCTTCGTGAAGGCAAGCAGAAGAAAGCAGAATTATTCAGGAAAGCATGAAGCCAATGGGGATCTATATACATGTAAGTGAGTGCACAAAGTTGCAGTGGACACTTGCGGTCAAGACACGGAAGGTTTAATAGGTTCTGTGGCATTTTGTGCCCTTCTCCACTGATTTCTGTGACAACCCACATATTTCTGAAGTCATTGTGCAGAAAATTTTAGTAATGTCGATAAAACAATGATTTTCATACCTTTTTTCATGTTCAAAAAGAATGCCAAAAAGACATACATGTAATTTGCTTCCGCAAATTTAAATCTGATTGTTTTATATAAAGTGATTATCATGATGCATGGATCTTATAGTACACAGAATGAAGGAAATATCTTTTCCAGGGTCCATTTTTTTCTAATTTACTTTGAACTTGTTTTTATCTTTTTGTATAATCTTTTCTCTTCCTCATTCTTTTCCACTATCTTCCAATCACGTACCTCCTTTGCACCAAATTTCATTTCTGTTTTATGTCATTTCACGAACAGTACTGAAAAAAAATAGTTACTGTTAGAGCAAACAACAATTATACTACAGGGTAACTGTGATCATTTTGTATTTAGTTTGTAATTGTAATTTATGATTATAGCAGCTTATGTCAGTTGATCTGAAAATAAAGTAAAGCATATAATGAAATACCATGTATACAATTTCTTCTTGTACAAGTATGTTCAGAAAATACCCGGTGCAGGGATGTCTGATCAGTTATCAAACTGCAACCCCTTGGGGACGACTCGCTTCTGAAGAAGTTGAGTATATTGCACACTCAGAGACGATGGGCTTCTACAGGAGCCCGAAAGAAAGTAAACTTTTCAGTCAAACTTACAATGAATGTGAAGTCTCTGTCCTACAAAGTCATTTTGACAGGGCCTTTTCAAGAAAATATTAAATTCATATCTTTATATTCCCTTCATGATTAAGAGAAAATCACATCGCCTCTCATTGAGCAATGTTATAAAGGTAAATAGCATGATTCGGGGTAGTCCTCAACTTGGGGTAAAAGTAATCAAGTAAACTATGTGAGGATCTGCTTTGAAAATCTTTTGGTCAAATTTTCACTCATTCTAAAAGAACTACTGTCAATATCCCTTGTGGCTAGAAAGTCTGTTGTGTTACTTTCTATGGGATTCATTTATATCAGGACCCAAGAGAAATAAAAAACTTGGTATGTTCATGCTTGATTCTCCTTAAGTAAACAAATTAAAGTCGAATCCTTCCAGCTAGGAGATCCACTCCAGCTGGTGTATAGGTAGTTGGTATATGTTTCAACTCATTTGGTTCTTGAGGCATTTTCAAGTGTTCCCAATCATGTCATTAACCTTTAATATATCAGGAAGTCCTAGGAGTTTAACATTCATGTATTCAAAATAAAAGATTTTTTGAAAGACAAGATATTATTGTCTCTATCACTGCCAACACTAGATTACAACAATTTCTGATGAAGCAAAACAAATAACATTATATTGCTTTGTGCAGAACCATATTGTCATTATTTATTTCAGAATTTGTTACTTCACAATTTAAATTTTGTCAAAAACTTTTGTGTCCGAGTACTTTCACATGTTTTGTATATCATCTCATTTTCAGTACTAGAATAGCACAAAATAATTTAAACCATATACAGATGTTCATTTGCTTCATATAATTTGTGACTTTGTCAATAAATGGTATATAAACATGTATATCTTGTTTATAAAACTTGGAAAAGGTAGTATCTGAATGCATTATATTTTGTGTCTATGTTGTTAGTTCTTATAATAAAGTTGTCACCCTCATAAAATAATTGCCTCAGTCAAAAATTTTTACCACAATCAGGGTTTTGCCTCAGTCCAATCTGCTGACTAAAATACATCTACTGGTTTAGTTGCCAACTCATACCCCCAGGTGGTACAATCATCCAATGAGAGCATTGATTAACTGCTCGTCCTATTGTAACATCACTTGTTTTTGTTTGTTTGTTTTTTCATTTTTCTCAAAACTGTCAAAGCAATTATTTTATGAGGGTGATGAAGTGGTTTACAATTTGGTCTCACATGCTTTTAAAGGTGTACATTTTGAAGTGGGAGGCCCAAGGGGGTGGGGGTCTCTGGAATGTTTTCTTCACCAAAAAATGCATTAAAATATCTCAAACTCATGAAATCCCTTCTCCAATATTACAGACAAGAAAAAACAAAATGTGATTCTGAAAAAAACATGTCTTGGGAACCCCCTTGATTTAATTTGATTTTATTTGATTTTTTTTAATTGGCATTGTAATTTAAAAAAATTCAAACATACAACATAAACCTCCTTCAAATGAGTGACTTTAGGGTTTTTAAAAAGTTGAACCCAACCCCCAAATTTGGGAAGTTTCCACTAAGTTAATAACACTTTAAAACACATCCCCCAGTGACTTTTCTGTTTGTGAAAAAAAATTCCCCTTTATCTTAACCCATTGAAGACGATTTCATTTCACTATAACACACATTTTCCATAGACTCCAACACGAGTTAACTCTTACTTAGTCTTCAATGGGTTAACACAGTGGCGTATCTAGCGGGGGGCAAGGGGGGCACGTGCCCCGGGCGCCACTTTCAGGGGGGGCGCAAAAAGGCACAAGTTTGAAGAAAAACAAGGGAAAATGAAGAAAAGGGGAAGAAACTGGTAGAAAAGTGAGAGGAAAAAAGGACATTGAAATATTAATTTCAGGAATAACTCTTGAAGCTACCGGCCAAAAAAAGTTGGAAAGGGCGCGATTTCCACACTGGCCAAGGCGGAAGCTGGCGGAAGCTGCTGGAAGGGGCGCGATTTCAGTACTTGCCCCCCTGTTTCAATTTTTGGAGGGGCGCAATTTTAGCACTAGCCTCGGGCACTGCATTTCCTAGATACGCCACTGGGTTGACATGTTGAAGACTGAGAATGGGATATCTTGGGCTGGTGATAAGGAGAATATGTGTTATACTGAAATCAAATCCTGTTCACCGGTTGCTTAAATTCAATTTAAACTTGTCAGGGGCTGAGAAGACCACAGTGTGGGAATTTGAGACCTTTCTGAAATAACATTTTGTGACTTAATTTATTCATTTTTTTGTTGTATTGGTGGTGTATTAATATCATTTATTACATCTAAAAGTCATAATTTTTCATCAGCCCTGTCATACACATACCCATGAAGCCTGTGACGTGACATGGGAAAAAAATTCCAAAGGATGTTGTATTGCACTCCTTTGCAATAATTATTGTGAGGGAATGCAATAAAGCATGGTGTGTGGTTTGTTTTCCTCACGTCACCTCACAGGCTCCATATATCGTACATGTATACCTACACCAACATAGCACATGCACAAATGTCACACACATAGACACACCAACATAACACCTGTTATTCTGATGTAGACTAGGAATGAGGTATCTTGAAATAGGGTTTATGGAGATGGGACGTCAATTTGAATTTGATGGTCTCCAACAATTTAAGTTGGTTAGTGTATTTGTCAATGATTTCTGTCATTGTTTGTTTGTGTGTCTGTGTCTATGCATGTTTGTAATCTCTCTGAAATGGGAAAGTACTACATTCCACATTCAGATCAGGGATGTTCCAAAAACAGGGATGGTCCACGTTTCTAGACCTAGTGCAAACGATTGCAAAATTGAAAAACAATCATATGAGGACATCATCATTTTTTCTTTACTGTGCACAAAAATCATCCCAAATTACATGCTTAAAATTGAACACACAAAATGTGTACCTTCTCGTTTACATGTCTGTAATCAATTAAAAATTACGTCTTCGTTTTGGAGGGCTTACAAGTGTGTGTGTGTGTGTTTGTGTCTGTGTGTGTCTGTGTTTGTGAGTGTTTGTGAGTACAAATACACAGTATTAGAAGTCTGTATTCTTGAAAGCACCATCTACTATCTTTAATATCTATTAAATATGAATACAATGATCATAATACAGTATAAAAAACTAGTATAAACATATGTAACTAGTGCAATATATACATGTACAGCTTTCTCTTCAAGAGCATTTTGTCAATAAATTATATAGTATTCACACATATAGCTGTACATCCACATGTAAAATTTGACTGCCATGCAGTTAAAGGGTAGGGGTTAAGCATTATGGTATCCAAAACCAAAATATCACACACAGTCATGTATGACATCAATTATATGATCATTTTTTTGGGGGGGGGGGAGGGGGGCTTTGAATACCTTAACGCATTACCACCAATTAAGTCTCCACCCTTGTTTGCAAATTGGGTTACACATGTTGTGGTACTCAACAACATATTTTCTTTTCTTTCCCGTTACAGTTCGGCCTCGATAAACCGGCGATGTTGGGACCAGCAGTCATCCAGATAAGTGATATGGCCGGATAAGAGAGATAATGTACAAACACAGTATAGGGGGAGCTAACACATGTCCGAAGTTATAGTATTACAACCCACACACCATGTGCAAATTGCAACAGACCACACACACGTGTTACTCTATTTACTTTTTCCCCAATACCCAGCAGGTTTATGTGCACACTTCTGATAAAGGTGTATCAATTACAGGCAATGACTGATAAGTCCATTGTCCGGATAATGGAGAGACCCGGTTAACCGATGGCCATATAACCGAGGCCGAACTGTACCTACATTATTATATGAGCTAACAATATAAAATCATCCTCTTATTTACACTGATTATTTTCACTGATTAACTTAATGCACTATTTAAAGAGTATTCTTTTTGAAGTTCCAATAGCACACATTACAGTAACATTTACACCAAATGTGTGTTCATTACCATTGTAATTCTTCTTGTCTCCACTACAGATGATTTTCAAGTTCATTTTGCTATTTTTTTTAATAAATGCAGTTGAATCAAACAAACAGAATGATAACAGTTTTCCCATAATTGAGTGAAAACATGTAAAGTTGAAAGAGTTTTGCAAAATTTCACATCATGTATTGAGTGCAACTTGGCTAAGCAATGATGTCATGGGCACACAACTCTATTGGTTATGAAACAAATATATTTCAAAATCACTTTTCTGAGATCATATCATACCACACATAATCATCATTCCTCTAGTACTTGTGACAATAGAAAAAAACAATTCCACTATTTTTTAATAAAAGGGTTGATTTTTGAAGAGTTGTTCACAAACTTAATGGGGAAGTTATGAGTGTATGACATAACTGCATTGCCAATTTGCACACAAGAATTAAACCTTATATCAATATTTTCCATGAGATTAACATACTACAAAAATCCATAATTTTCTGTTTTTAAACTCAACTTTGATTAAAATCAAATTATTCTTATCTTCAAATTTGACTGCATTAACTGAAATTAATATACATTGTAGCTGAAATTCATATGTGATTGTCCTTTATACTAACCCTTGAAAGAAGTCTTTCAAGTCTTTCTATTGCAATAACTTCAGTCCCCTGATAAGGATAAGATAAGCAAAAATAAAAGTATTTCTAAGGTTTGAAATTACCAAGTTCAGTTGTATAGTTGAGGAACCTTTGAATGACGTTATGCATTGACACCACACAAACCTTCATTGCTTCAATTTCGACTGCATGGATATTTAAGAAATCAATGAAAATTAAAATATGCATACTCATGGTAGGCCCCATAGGACATGCATTGCTTTCATGTCAAATTCTGTGGCTTAGTGGGTAAGGCTGTGGCTTCCAGATCTAAGGATCCACGGTTCAAATCCCAAATTGTGTCTTTGGGTAAGACATTTCATCAACATTACCTCTCTCCACCCAGGAGTATAAATGGGCACCTGAGAGGACTGAGAAAGCCATTTGTGAATTATTTCGCTCCTGAGCATTTAACAGGCAGTCAGGGGCTAGGAATACTCCCCAGGGATTGGAGGTGGTGCACAATAATGTGCAGATTTGACATGGGTCCACTGATTAGGTCTTGGTCCTGTTACAGCACTAAATACAACACTTAATTGCACTTGATTATCTACAGTACATGCACACATCATGTATTGCCTTGAGTTTGTGCAGCCATTTTTAACAACATCGTCAACCCCGCACTAGAGGACTGTCGCGAGATCGGCTTGCTCCCGAATCCCTCCATCTCCTTGATTTCATTGGCCCGTTTGTAGAGGACGGCGGCGTCTTGGAAGTCTCCCTGCTCGTACCGGAGCACGGCCAGGTTGCGAAGGGTCTCGGCCACACGGGGGTGGTTGGGTCCGAGGCTCTCTTCGTAGATTCGGAGGGCCCGTTGGTAGAGGGGAGACGCTTCATTGTGTTTGCCCTGCAACGAACGACAACATCAATATCAAGTGCATTGTGAATTCGACTTCTAGCACCCAAAACTCATTGAGTCCACCTGTCTTTGGTGATACACACAGGTATTTCAACTAAATTTCATGAAAATTCATCATTCCAATTTCCATTTTTTAAACATTGTGGTAAACAAAGTGTGATGGATGGATGGTCCACGGGGATGGTTAGACAGACAACATAAAAACATGTTTCCACCACAACTTGGTGAAAGAAGTATACAATTTTTTTTAAAGAAATACAGTCAAATACTGAATAATTCTGGTTGACTTGGACTGACTTGAATACGAGTCTCTGAGTCTTTGATATCAGTGAGCCTACAGCTATGAAATATTGTCATACTATTAGAAACAATTTTGGAAAACAAACAAGACACCTAAGCAAAACAAGAAAGGGGGACTGCATTTCAATTTATCAAATGTAAGGGACCAGGCTGTTTGGTACATAGTGTTTGACAATGCTTTAAAAAAGCTTGAACAGGACCAGCTTCCTTCAGGAAAACCACCAGATGAAGAAGGCAATTTATCCGCAAAACATCACTACATTTGAGATAACTCAGTCCAGTTTTTGTATTTTAAATGTTTGATATCTGATTTACCTGTTGACATTTGAGTACTGCCAGGTTGACCAGTGCTGTGGCCAGTGTCGGGTGACTACTGCCCAGCTTCCTCTCTTTGGACTCCACAGCCTGCAGGTACAATGGTTCCGCTTTGTCAAACTTTCCCTGACGATGAAGAAAAAATTGAAATATGTTTTATTGTCGATGAAGTGGAAAATTTATTTCACACTGATAACAATAACAACAGCAATACAATATTAAAATAATATAATAATAATAGAAACAAATACACAACAACACAAAAACAGCAATAAGAACAATACAGTCTTACATTAGTAGAGGGAATATGTTCTCAAATATTTTGTTGTAAATGAGCAAACTGTGCCCACCACTAAAAGCATGTGCTACTGTATACGCCATACATTAAACTATTTCCCATTTCAAACAGTAACAATGGTGTCAACAATTGATTTGATTTCATCCATTTTTTTTTAAACAGGGAAACCCCGTTATAATGAGCTCGGATATAGCGAGGTACCGCTTTTAACGAGGTGATTGTCTCGGTCCCGTTTTAATTTACACGCTCTTCAATGGAAAGAAGCACCGTTTATAACGAGCTCGGTTATTGCGAGATTTCGCTTATAATGAGGTATTTTTCTCAACCCATTAATAAAGAAAAACATAAGAAATTCACCCAGTTAAAACGAGGAAATGAAAGTCGCATCCTGCGCTGACCAAATTCTAAATTTTGGCAACGCAAAAATTGCCCAATTGTTTCAGAGCGCATTGCGTGTGTGTACACATGCGAGTGCAATTCACAGTACTGTACATTTTCAAAATTGTCATAATTTTAATTTATCATTTATAACAAGGTGCAAATGTGTTATAATCCGTATATAAAAGAAAATGAGCATGGACAAAATGGGTACTAAGAGATATTCACATGAAGCACAAACTGATCGTTTTGAAGTACAATTGTTTTCAGGGCTTCATTTTTAGACCTGACAGCATGAAGAATTATCAAGCTCAAAGTTTGTAAATTGGAACTAAAATTAAATAATGCCCGTTTAAGTCATCGTACCTGCTTCCTGTACAACACAGCCAGACTTCTGGCCGTAGCCAGAACCAACGGATGATCCTGTTGAAGTTCTGCCCTGCGGATGGCTAGCGCCCTCTCGTATAGCTCCTCAGCCAGGCTCGTTTCGTCCCTGTCATTGTAGAGAGTCGCCAGACTGTGGAGCCCTTGTGCCACCTCTGCATGATGCGCTCCCAGGACGGACTCGCGCATCTTGAGAGATCGTCTGAAGTATGTCTCAGCGGTACTACAGAGAGAAAAAAATACAGGATATTAATTGGCAGTTGATAATCTCGTAAAGGACAATTTATGTGTACATATTCACAAGTGTATGACATTAAAAAAAATACAAGATGAATTTGTAAAAGAACATTCTGCAGACCATTGTTTTGATATACCATTGCTGAAACAACAAAACCTTATACCTCAAGAAAATTTTACCCCTTGGGGATGACAAACTTGTACAGAAGCCCATTGTGGAAGCCCCATTTAATAGAAAACCGAAATTTGATATCTGGCATAAGTATTAGAATATACAAATTAACACCTTAGAATGCACAAATTTAGGCAATTACACTGCCACAAGCAAGATATGTACAAATGAATATCATCACATGAATTAATGTCCTGGGGGCAAACATTCTATGACACAGAATTCAATGAGGGAAAACTGGAATTTATGCTTATTGCTTTTCCCTTTTAAAAAGCACTTAAAGACCATTTTAAACTGCAATTTTTTTTTAAGGGCTTCACTTTCGTACATTATTGGAGAAACAAGGATCAAGGAGGATCACATAGCTCATAGTTTTTAAACTGGAAACAATATCAAATGATGCCATAAATATAAACTATGGTACTCACCTGTAGTCTTTCTGCAGATAGTACAGCATACCAAGTTCGTTCAGCGTCCTGGCTAGTTCACCCGACTCCACACCCTGGGTCAACTGCTCCATCTGTAGAGTGCGACGGCGGAGAGCGGACAGCGCCCTCGCTTGGTGAGGAGACAGGTGCGACTGGTGTTGCTTGCGGATGGCGTGGGCCCGCTTCTGCAGTGGGTCGGCGAGGCTGTGTCTGTACGGAAGACATAAACGAGACTAAGATGAAATGGCTTCTTTTTGTTTGTTTTTTCACTTAACCCTATATTAACTGGGGGGGTCAATTTGACCCCCCCCCCTCGACAAATTTCGCGACCATGCCGCCGCGCGAAATTTTTTGATCGTGTCGCTCGCTGACTTTTTACTTTCAAGTCTTGCGCATCTTTTGAGACCGTTTTCGCGAAAATCGGACGTACCATTACGACGCTGCGCGACTTTTTATACAAGCATGTCAACCCAAAAATCACTCAAAAACGTGATTTCGTGTACAAATTCAATGGAAATTGTGTTTTCAGCTAAAAATCATAAATGTATGATTATTTTTGCTTTTACTGGTTGAAATGATTTAATTTTATGCTGTTTATGATTGCAAAAGTGTCCCCAACAAATTTCATCGAAAAAACAATCGAAAACAAAAGGTCGAAAAAACAAGGAAATACATAAGAAATTCACAAAACAATAAAATACATAAGAAATTAATTCTAATTCGGCAAATTTTTTGTAGATAATTGTGAGAAATGTCAGAACGAATATTTTCACCAAAAATTATTATTCTACAGGCTATTGGAAGTGAGTTATAGGCAAAAACAAAATTTCATGCACTTATTTGCATAATTAATTACTTAAAAAATAGAAAAAATTCATTTTTTGAAATTTTTACTATAAAGCATGTGTTACACATCGGCCTTTACGCGCATGCAATTTCGCGGCGATCGCCGATCAGGCGGCCGGATCGAAGGGGGGTCCAAATTGACCCCCCCCCCAGAAAACCTGGTCGAAATAACCCAGTTAAATCTTTATGTGCTAGGAATCAACACACCGCTGTGCCAAATTACTTCATTACAAATTTCTTTTTTGAAAATAATGAAAAACACTGAGAAGTCCTGTGTAAATGGTAAGAAAAATCCCATACGGTGAGATTTTAAGCATTATGATCACTCACTGATTCCTACAGACTCCTTTCAAAGTTTGCTTGGTGGATCACGTCGCTGGGGTAACAAAATCTGGTATCTCAATTGTGTGAAAATGAGGTTTTTAAGAGAAGAGTATATAATAAGAAGTACTGAAGTCACATACTACTACTTTTGAGAAACAAATGCTCAGAGTTTTCAAATTTGTCTACAGATCACGTAAGATGGACAATTTGATATGCAATTTGTCAAATTTGGACATTGTTTTAAATTTGACCTCATTTGATCTTTGACCGGAAGTAACCCCATATCTCATCAACAAAGCACAAAATACACGATAAATTATATATTTTCTTAAACCTTGTAACTAGTCGAGTAATTTGAGATACATTTTGAAGAAATTAGACCAGGGTAAAAATTCGATCGCGGTTGACCCCTCCCCCGACCCCTACTAGGGAAGGGTCAAATTGACCAAAATTTTGTCAAAAATTTCCCGGCATGTAATGACTTCAAAACAATCACTAACTCAATTTCGTCAAAATGTGACTAAGTACTTCTTATTCTATACTCTTCAAGTAATCTTGGAGCAAGGAAGTCAGATTTTGTTCTACAGCTCCAAATTTAAGTTAATTGTTAAAAACAAAGCCACTGTTATTGGGTAAAGTATTGCTAAAGTATCCATTACTGCATGTTTTCCGGGCTCTCCTTGCATTTGACATTTCTGAGATATGAGTTTATGTCACCTCAACAAAAATCTTGGCACACTGACTCAGACCCATGATTCTTCTGAAATCATATGTGAACAAATCAGTGTCACCCAGTCTGGGACATTCCATATCAGTACACATTAACTCATCTTACTTGTTCTGCTTCCGATATATGACCACCAGCGAATCCAGCACCCGGGCCACCGTCATGTGATCCTTCCCATGAGCACTCTCGTCGATCATCAGCGCCTGTTGGTAGTAGGCCTCCGCTGATCCAAACTTGCCCCACTGGCCATGGATGGCCCCCAGTAGATGGAAGCACTGGGCCACGCTGGGGTGGTCGGGGTCTATCGACTCCCTGATCTCCAGGGCTCTCTGGACAGACCAAACAGCCTATACAGACAGACAGAGAGAGAACGTGGTTATATCACCTATCAAAAGCATTTCAAAAAAGGTCTCAGAGTGGTTCACTTTCAGTGTAACCACAACATCTGACCCAAAAAGTGAACCAAAATCGTTCAGAAAGTGTTTTGTCAGACCACCTCCAGAGGTGGTCTGCGACCATTTTCTGACCCTTTGAACATGGTGTAACCACACAAGCAATCTGAAATAGGTCTATTAAAGGATTAACATCACATAAGTAAACATGTGAACCCCGTCAGCCGGAAGTATGGAGAGACCTTTCACCACAGAGTGGGCATGGCTAAATAAATTGTTGCCAGTGGTAGACGCTGCTCTATTGTACATGAGACGGCTCAACATGATGGCAGTGTAATCACACTAGTGAAGGTCCAAACACTTTCCAAGATTATTAACCCTTTAGCACCTGAACCGCCCGAAACCGCCCCTCTTATTTCTTCCTAGACCGCCCGAAACCGCCCGTCCGTAAACTGTGCTTTAGTATCCATTGTACACCCGTAGTTCACGGAAACGCCCAAAACCGCCCGTCTTATTACTCCCTAAACTGCCCGAAACCGCCCGTCCGTAAATTGAGCTCTAGTATACATTGTACGCCTGTCTTTTTTGCACCGTTGAGGGCAATATTGCTGTACCTTCCAGGCAGCCATAAGCCATTATCTACAGAGTCTTCAGTGACTAAAGGTTAAGTGAACCACTTGAGAACAGTCTCAGAATGGTTATGGCGGTGTAACCCGGGCCACACAGAGACAGACATACATAAAGCACGGCAGGAATAAAAAAAAATGACAAACTGGGAAGCAGTCCTCAATTCAAAACACAATTATACTAGAATCAAATTTTGGAAATGTGCATGATGATATCTGCTCCATGATCATTAAAAAATCACAAGTCGTTATTAACAGTTTTCAATTTGTTTGATATTGTTATATGATGTATGGCATGACAATATTATACTTTCTGAAAGACAGACAAAAAAATTGTCCAGACTGACAGTATACTGCTTTAAATAGAAGCAGATAATACAGGGTGTTGCATCAACAAATTTTCAGAACAATCAGGGAACATTAATGAAGTTTTAAACACAATCTTTTAGTGCAAACATATTGAAAATTGTGCTAAAGTCAGAGTGATTTACATAAGTTAGTCCTACTTTAACTGGGCTATTTCAGACCAGGTTTTTTCGGGGGGGGGGGGGAGTCAATTTGACCCCCCCCCCCCTTCAGATCTCGGCTGCCGATCGCACGATCGCCCCAAAAATTTGCATGCTCATAGAGCAGGATGTAAACTACACGACTGTATGATGGTAAAATGTTCAAAAAAAATTTTTTTTTTTTAAGTAATTAATCATGCAAATAAGTGCATAAATTATGTTTTCACCTACAACTCACTTAAAATAGCCAGTAGAACACTACTTTTTGGTGAAACTGACATTTCTCACAATTATCTACAATAACATTTGCCGAATTGGAATTAATTTCTTATGTATTTTATTGTTTTGTGAATTTCTTATGTATTTCCTTGTTTTTTCGACCTTTTGTTTTCTATTGTTTTTTCAATGAAATTTGTTGGAGACACTTTTGCAATCATAAACAATAAAATAAATAAAATTAATTCACTTCAACCAGTAAAAGCAAAATAATCATACATTTATGATTTTTGGCTGAAAACACAATTTCCTTTGATTTTGTACACGAAATCACGTTTTTTGAGCAATTTTGGGTTGACACGCATGTCTAAAAAGTCATGCAGCGTCGTAACGGTATGTCTGATTTTCGCGATAACAGTCTCAAAAGATGCGCAAGACTTGAAAGTAAAAAGTCAGCGAGCAACACTGTCAAAAAATTTTGCACGGTGGCAAGGTCACAAAATTTGTCTATTATGAAGGTGCATCATAATACCTGCAACACACATTTTCTGTGATTGTGATTGTGTTTTTCTGATGAGGATGTTGTTGTTATTGCTTTTAGAATGATTACACTATAATTATTCTTGTACATTTTCAAACAAACAAAAAAAGTAAAAGAAAATACAAATCTTTTTCATACTTGATTGAGAAGACCAAGATCCTTCAAGAATCTTCCAAACATCTCATACATGTCGGCTGTCCGAGGTCTTGTAACCAATCCTCCTGAACCTGCATTTTTGTTCAGATGAAAAGAAAGGAGAAAAGAAGCAAGGTTACTTATGAAAGTAACTGATTCTTGAAATTAGTGGTAGCCCAATAGCCCACAGCCACTACAAAATCAGGTTGGGTAACCAAAAGTAAAATTTGGAAGCCCAATTTGGCTACTAATAATGAAAACGATGTTTGAAAAAATGTATACTTACACAAATAACAGTAATGGCAACAGGGCATTGTTAGGTGGGCCACACAACTCAGCTAACCAATCATGAATACCCACTTGGCATATTTAAATATACAGTATGTTTTATAAATGTATATATGTTTGACATACAACATATTTAATGTTTTTGTGGAATATTGATGTTTTTATAACATATTTCAAATACTTTAAAATTTGTCAAACAATGCTGAAAAGAAAATATAAAATAAATATTAGCCAAAATTGTACAGAAAAGTGACGAACAAATCTGCATTTTACTTTCATAAAACTTAACCCATTGAAGACGATTTGACTTTGCTTTAACATGCATTTCCCATAGACCTCAAGATGAAATATCTTGTCTAGTCTTCAACGGGTTAAATTATGAAGCCATTTAATTTTGCTAAAACATATATTTTTCATACACCACATGGCTAGATATCTCATCCATCACCATCAATTACAGATTGAAAAATAAAATATTAAAACTTTCACATATTTTTTTTTTGGGGGGGGGTGGGGTGGGGTTGGGGTTGGAAGGGGGATTTCTTTTAATCTTTATTTATTTCCAGGATGCTGATTTGTATTTTGAGTTGGATACTCACTCTCTTCGTCTTTCTTGATTGCACTAAAGTAGAGGTTGGTCATGGCCGGTCGGTCCACCCCCAGGCCCTGCCAGTAGGCTAGGAGCTCTGAGCACCTCCCCCTGGAGTACAGGAGCCGGAAGACAGACAGGTTGGAGAGGGTCTCCTGGAGCCCCCCGGTGGATTCCGACGCCTGGAGCAGGTACGGCAGCTCGTCGGTGAGGCGGGCCATCACTCCTCCTGGTCTGGGTTGAAAAATGACATATACAGGACATAACTAGGCATATTTTCTTTATATTTGTTATTAATAACATCAAGACTATACTAGTGCAATTCATTCTTCTCAGTTATGCACACACATGATAAGAAAAGATGAGAATCGGTCCGATATCATTCTGCTGTACTTGTATTTGGCCTCAGCCACAGAATACATACAACTCCACACTATTGAAAGATCTCCATTGGCTCCCTTTTACCCATTGGACACGATTTGATTTCACTATAACACACATTTTCCATTGACCGCAACATGAGTTAACTTGTACTTAGTATACAAAAAAATTGTTTTAAACTGTGGTTATTTATATAATTTTAAAGCATTCTGCCATATTTGATGTCTGTTTACACACTCACAAGTACACTCCAATCTATATCAGATAAAAGCATCGTAACCCTTCCATGAAGTGTATACTATCAATTGGTGACAAATACTTCAGTGTCTCAGCTGCCAAACTTTGGAACTCTTCCACCCAGAATAAGGCAATGCCCTACTTTTAATGATTTCACAAAGAATCTAAAAACATATGTTTTCTTTAAAAGTTTTTGTTTCGTTTTATATCTATGTTAATGTAGGCACTATGGCAGTTTCTTGTGTACAGCATGTTTTTTTTCCTATGACTGTTACTAAATTAAATGTTCTTTTGGAGATATGATCAATTTAGTGACACTTCATGTACAAAACAAATGAACAGTTGTTCACATAGAACAAAAGAATGTTGCAATATGAAATGATACTGAGATTTTTTAAAACAACTATTGGTATTTGCTTGATTTTTCTCGAGATTACACTGCTGCATTCGTCCAATTTTTCATCTATTTAAAATCCTGTAGGATAGGAATTCTCGTATTACCCCAGTTCTTCCTTGAACTGTTTCCCTCATATGCTAACTCATTAGACATAGAACAACTGGGAGGGAATGGATTAACTTCAACATACAATTCATGTAAACATGCCAACAGGAAACTAGAAAACGTCAATGACGTAGCGCCATTCGCATCTCGCAACATATATTCCGAATTTCATGTGGCTACAATTTATAACTGGTGAAAAGATTAAAGAATTTTGTGTCCCGCTCGAAGGAACATGAGAATATACAAAAATTCAAGTGAGAAAATATTAGTTCATGCCTGGAAGGGACATGAAAAAAAAAAAATAATAAATATAAAAAAAAATATATAACTACATGAATTATATATGATTGCATCCCCGGATCCTTCCGGGCTCCATACTGATTTTTGTTGTTGGAAAAGCCATTTGAAGTGGAACCAAATTATATAGGTACTTGATATGAATAAGAACTGAAATAAATTTCTGTTATTTTTGGAATAAATTTGCATAAATTACCATAATTAATTAATGGAGCAACAGTTAAAATTTGGGTAGAAGTTTAGTGTACAAGCTTAGCTCTACCAGATAAAGCAAACTAAATCAAAATTGGTTGAGAATAATGAGAAGAAGCATTTTTTTAAATTTTATTTGTGATTTGAATAAATTTGCATAATTTGCATAATGATTAATTTCAAATTTGCATAATTGATTAATTTCACACTTTTGTGTAGAAGTCTTGAAGCCCCCATTTAGCCCTATCAGCATCAAACAAACGAATGAAAATCGGTCAAGAAAATGTGATGAGAAAAAGCAATTTTTGTTATTTTTGCGATTAATTTTGCATAAATTACCATAATTAATTAATGGAGTATAATCAAATTCTTGTGTAGAAGTTAATGTGCATAACTCAGCGCCTACCAAATAACTAATACAATTAAATTGGTTGAGAAATGAAGGAGAAGAAGCAGTTTTGAGATTTCGAAAAATATTTGCATAAATTTGCATAATGATTAATTTTAAATTTGATAATTGAATTAATTTTCAAAAATTTGTGTTAGAAGTCTTGAAGCCACCACTAGCCTATCAGATCAAAATAACAGAATGAAAATCGGTCAAAATGTGGGAAAAGAAGCAATTTTTGTTATTTTGAGGGATAAATTTGCATAAATTACCATAATTAATCAATGGAGTATAATTTCAAAATTCTGTGTAGAAGTTTAATGTGCATAATCAGCCCTACCAGATAAAGCAATCAATACTCAAAATCGGGTTGAGAAATGAAGGAGAAGAAGCATTTTTTGTGATTCGAATAAATTTGCATTAAATTAAAAATATATATGAATTCACGATTCTGTGTAGAAGTTTTAAATCCCCCCCTAGCCCTATCATATGAAAACAATCAGAATCAAAATCGTTGAGAAATGATCGAACGAAGACAGGCATTTTCCCAAAACTGTGGACGGACGGACGACGGACGGACCCGGACTGGACACGCATGGCATAAGCTCATCGGGCCCTTCGGGCCGGATGAGCTAAAAACAAAGGAAACTTACTTCAGGAGGCACTTCTTGAAATAATGAATGAGTTTATTGCAGACTGCCTGCAATTCCTTTTCATAATGTTGTCCCACACAATGATTCATCTGAACTGCTTCTCGAGCCTGAGATAATGAATAGTTAAGCACAATTGAAAAAGAAGTTTTGATTTCATTTTTTAAAGGAATTCTTTACAATAGGAATAAAACAATCAATTATGACATATTTACTACACAGACATCCTGCAAGCTACCAGCGCCCTAGATTAATTAAATAATGATAAATTAATTCTTGCTTCTCCTCAAGTGAACAAAGTCAAGACAAATCGTTCCAGTCTGAATGCCAGTGTGTATACGTTTCAACTGTATTTGATTCTTGAGGCATTTTTTGCTTATCCCAATCATGTCACTATCTCAATTGCCTATCTGCCAACCTCCAAACATAAAAAAATCTTACTGATTCAGATCAAAAATTTTATTCTTAATGCGAATTGAAGGTTAAAATCTTAATATGTCAAAATCACATAGTATAAGTATACAGCACGTTCTTCAAAAAATCTGATTTTTGGATCAGAAAACTTTACTCTGTGGATTTTGATGATGACAATCTTACTAAATCTGATAAAAATCTTACTGGTTGGCAGGTATGCAATTGCTGCCTCTTTATTACTATTTTCCAGATGGCTGCCCCCACCCCTCTATTAAATACCCCAGTGCCCCCAACTCACCTGCTCATGTGCAAAGGTGATGACCCCAGCCTTGAAGGTCATGACATGCCTGTCCTCAAGGTCATGACACAGAGGGGCCCACTGATCCCAGGTCAAGTCAGGGATCAGCTCAAAAAGTTCAGGTTCTGCGATGCCATTCCTGGCAGCACTCACCAGCAGGCAGACCTATGGAGGGGGGGGGGGGTGGGGAGAGAACAAATCATGTGTGGTATCAAAATAATATAAATATGCATTTATCTGGAGTATTAAATCTCACAGACAGTCCAAATTGTAAATACCGGTATTGTAAGCACTCAATTGAATACACAAAACTATCTTGCAGTATGTCACATATGTGAACAATTTGTACTGAAAGCAAATTTAATTCACTGATTAACTTGTAGTTAATTTTCTTCTTTTTTTTTCTATAAATTTGATTTTGTTTATATTGAAACTATTTTTTAAGAATAAACATGAATAAGTAAGCAATCATCATCATCAGATATCTGGAGAAATTTATTATTCCTTTACCACAGAAGAATAATACAGTCACATGTTGTGTACGACGTCTTTGCATCCCATGTACAACATGCATCATTTTGGCCTCTATTTCAATCAAAACGGGAGAATACACTCTTGTGCATAGTACCTTCCAGAATTACTCTGAACTGTCCATAAATGATACCAATTTTGATGTGCATCACAAGGAGACTGAATAAAAAACTGGGGGTAACAATGCTCACCTGACGTTACACAACCTCTCTGTGGTACCCCTAGCCTAGCGAGTATGTCATTAATTGTACATAGTTTTGGCCCTTGGAGCCAGATACATAGGCACCAATGAGGCCATCTAAACCGTTTGGAAAGCTTTGCATCCCTTTTCCATACATATGATTCTGCCAAGTTCAGTTAAAAATTGAACATATTTTTTTTAAGAAGATGAGAATGTGAGTTTTCCCCTCTCCCTCCCACCCCCCCCCCCCAACCTCAAGGTTGAACTTAATCCAATCATGCATTTTAAAGAAAAGGATTAAATTTTAAAAGCTTACACTCAACACACACCGCCAGAAGCATGACAGTCAAAAAGCGATCAAAATATGTCACCCAATCCTTTGGTTGTGGTTTGACTAAAAAGCTGTTAAAGAAATGGTTGCTCACCTTTTTGACCAGACCGCGACACCTCGAGTCCTCGTGGTCCGTCTCCAGCGACTCCAGCACGTAGCGGTACAGCTCCACGGTGTCAGCCTGGTCCATCAGACACCGGGCCAGCTTCTCCCCGACCGGGGTGGACCGGTCGCTGTGGACCAGCTCGTCCACCAGGAGGGTGACGTAGAGAGGGAGGCGGGTGGATGGCTGGTGGCAGCAGTGAGCCACCACGTGGGCCTCCTGGTCCGCGGAGACTGAGAAGCCCCAGGACTGGAACAGGGCCCCGACCAGGTTCTTGGTGTAGTTCGGGGTAAGCGGTTCCAGGTGGATGGTAGGCCAGGACCTGGGTGAAAAATAATCAGATCTTTATCTCTTGAAGTTTTCATGGAACACCTCAGTGATATATATAATGTTCAAGCTATGAATTTTGCAAGATACATGTTCACCTCTGTGCATGAACCCGTTGCCTCCGAGATTCTAAAAATTCCAGAGAGTTAACACAGGACACATCTGGTTAATGTAGCCAAGGGGTTAAGATTGAGTGTCCTGTACAAACATAACTCTCATTCCAAACACTTGGACAAAGACAGAACCGTGCTTTTCTGCCAAACATATTGAAATGTCATAATTTTCAAGTTCGGCTCTCTTACTTTTACAGCGATAGCCTACACTTGTGAACTGCCATGGCTCTGCCGCATAGGTTTCACTAAATTTGCATGAAGTGCCCTCTATACATGACAACCACATAACCTTAACACATCCAACAGTAACTTTTTTGGTGTCACGTCTACTTCAAACAGCTATAACTTTTTACATTATGCATTCCTAGAAACTGCATGAGAGACTACTCTCAAGCACTCTCTTGGCATGATATGCAAAATAGGAAGGTGGCTACAACTCACTTCCATGCAGGCAAACAGTTGTCAGGGTTGGCTGATACTATGACTCTGGTATCCACGGGGAGAGGGTCCAACAACCAATCCAGGTGATTGTCTCTACTCTGCTTTGAAGAACCACAAAACAAACTAGAAAACGTCAATGACGTAGCGCTCATCCGGCATCTCGCAACATCATATATCCGAAATTTCATGTGGTACAATTTTATACTGGTGAAAAGATTAAAATTTGATGTCCTGGAAGGAACATGAATATAAAAAAATTCGAGTGACAAAAATATTAGTTTCATGCCCTGGAAGGGACATGAAAAAAAATAAAATAATAATATAAAAAAAGTAATAATAACT
>JZLH01S0635996.1:31059-42389 GCA_001188425.1 Eucidaris tribuloides | reverse complement strand
ATATTGATTATATATGATTGCATCCCGGATCCGTTCGGGGTCCATACTGATTGTTTGTTTGGAAAGCAATTGAGTTGGAACAAATTATATAGGATTGATTGATAGACTGAAATAATTTGTTGATTTTTGGATAAATCTAGATAATTACATAATAATTAATGGAGAATCAGCTAAATTCTGGTGGTAGAGGTTTAGTGTACCAGCTTCAGCTCTATCCAGATAAAGCAACTAAATCAAAATTGGTTAGGAATATGAATGAGAAGAAGCATTTTTTTGTGATTTTTATTGTTGTTTTGATATTTGCTATTGATTAATTTTAAAATTTTGGCATTAAGTTGATTAATTTCACATTTTGTTGTAGATAGTCTTGAAGCCCACCTAGCTATCAGATCAAACAAACAGATGAAAAGTACGGTTCAAGAATGTGATAGAGAAGAAGCATTTTTGTTATTTTTGGATTAATTTGCATAATTCCATTAATTAATTAATGGATATATTTTCAAATTCTGTCAGAAGTTTATGTGTATAATTCGCAGCCCTACAACAAAGTTAATCAAGATTAAATTGGTTGAGAGATGAAGGAGAGAAGAGTTTTTGTTGTTTCGAAAATTTCATAAATTTGTTAATTGATTAATTTTAAAATTTGCATATTGAATATGTTCAAATTTTTGATGCAGAAGTCTTGAAGCCCACACTGGAGGCCTATCAGATCAAACACAACAGAATGAAATCGTCAAGAAATGTTGGGAAAAGATTCGAAATTTTTGTTATTTTGTGGAGGATGTGAATTTGCTTAAATTACCATCAATTAATCAATGGAAGTATATTTCAAAATCTGTGTAGAAGTTTAATGTGCATAACTCAGGCCTAATAATAAAAGCAATCTAAATCAAATCGGTTGAGAGAAATGAAGGAAAAAGCATTTTTGTGATTCGGAATAATTTGAATAAATTGAAAAAATATAATGATTTTACATTCTGTGTAGAAGTTTATAAATCCCCACCTACCCTATCATATAAACCAATCGAATGCAATCAGTGAGAAATGCCGAAGAAAAGCTTTTCAAAACTGGGACGGACGAGGCGACGACGGCACGGACGGAGACGACGCCGGACGCCACGCCATGCATAAGCTCTCGGGGGCCCTTCGGGCCGGATGAGCTAAAAATAGATATTTCAGTTCACAATTTCAAACAAATCAAAATACAATCAAACCTGACTTTATAGCCACCACTCTCTATAATAGCCAACCTGCCTACAATGGCTAATGACACACATATAATTTCACTGGATAATACTTACATGTTTAAAAACCAATCTAAGCCAGCCACTTGGGTATAAAGGCCACACGTTTAGTTTCCCTTGGGTGGCCACTATAGACAGGTTTTACTGTAATTGAATTTTTTCAAATAACTCTGAAACATAATGACCTCTCGGGACTTGAAACTGTAACCCACAGATTACTAGTCAACAGCACTACCACCAGGTTCCACATGGGAACAATACCATCACTAACTGACTTACTACCCTTTTTATATCAAGACACAACACAACTGGAAACACCTAGCTGGAGTGAGTCCTACAATATCACAATTCACACAAAGTTAAGGGGGAATGGCAAGACTGGAAGTCGACCTCAATTCTGGACACAATGCCACAGAATCAAATGCACTGTTTAAAGCTTCAGCTGCAAAAAATTTTGAAGTCGTACATTTCCTATTTTTTGTAAAATAATTCTTTGCCTTGTGGCTTTGTATGAGAACAATTTCTGTCAGGGCATGAGATTAATTCCATGCTGGTGAATCAATGCTCGTTTCTCCTAAGTAGGCAAATTTAAGACAAATCCTCCCAGCCCAAAAGTACTCTCTAGCCTGTATATATATTGGTTTATATCCCTCTATGAATGTTCATGAGCATTTTCTAAAACGCAATTGGTTGATTGATGCTCATACGATCAAAAATAATTTCACTAGAAATAAAAAATCCTCGCCAAAGCTCCGTATATTTTTCACTATTTTTGTCTGGGCAGCACTGCGCCTACTGCGCATGCTCATAACCCAAACAAAATGGCGGTGTCGCTCGCCGCGACACTCAAAACAACAACTTTAGAGGCTATCTTCTTTGTTATTTTATGATTTTAATGTTATTTTTACATTCCATTGGTGTTGTGATGAAGATTTCACGTTAACCCTTCGAAATATTACCGCCGATTTCATGAATCATCAATTGAAATGCGGAAAATTAAAAGAAATTTGACTCGCATCGCGTATGGCTGCGGCTTACTGGGCCAGCCCGCACGGGATGTGTGCGGGCTGTGTACATATTGCATACTTTGCGTACAATGTGACTGTTCTCTCCGTTTCGGAAGCAGACGGCGGTAATCTATGCATTTCAGTTTATTAGCTCAACACCACTTTTCATAACATTATTGTTAAATTTTATTTAGTCAGAGGGATATAAAACAAATATACCACGCATTAAGTTCAAAAGTATAATGAAATTATCTATCTTCGGACGGACTGGCAGTAAAAATATTACTACGCCAGTCCCTCCTCAGACAGATAATTTCCACTATACTTTCTCACAGCTTGGTATATTTGTATAATGTGTATATGTCTCAACAGATTTGGTTCTTGAGGCATTTTCTACTTCTCCCAATCATGTCACCACCCTTTAATTTAACGATAATAATTAAACTCCCAACTCAAATCCTATACCTGGAGATTATCCAGTGAGTCGATGATGATGGTGATGCCTCCAGGGATCCTGGTGGAGACTTTCTCCAGCCATTTAGGGAACTCCTCCACCAGTCGGGAGGGGTCACAGGTCAGGGCAGGTGGGGCCGTTACTTGCTGCATCAGCTGGAGACAAAATAAACAAAATATGAAAATTGGCATCAAATGTTATTATGAATAAATCAAAACTGGACTTATTTGTTTAATTAAAAGAGGCAATGTTTTGCCAATTAACTAGCAGCTCCATCTGGGTGATTTACAGAATCAGCTTCATCTGGGAAATTTACAGAATCAGCTCTGCTAGAGTCAAACAAATAAATATAGAGAAAGACTGGCATTGAATGTAAAAACTGGACTTTCTTGTCAAGTAGCAACACGTTACAGATAAAATACTGGCTTTCTGGCTGAAAGCTGTTTGTTCCCGTAAAACCTATGTTGAGCCGTTTTTACACACTGTTGCACCGAGAGTGCAAGACAGTCCGATAGGAGTGAGGAGTTTGAGCCAGATTGACACATGAAAATTCATAGCAAATATATAACTAATGACTATCTTTCCTCCTTGCAACATGACTTTTCTCAATCTGACCATCCTTTTCACCTGAGATTTTTACAAGACTTAATGACTGTTAATCTTCCTGTCATGTAGAAAGGTATAACACATCTATCTCACCATTCACATCTCAGCACTTTCTCTACCCTGTACGTTGGATCCCTTCCCCACGTAAAAATAAAAGGCACCACATCAATCTTACCTGAGCTGTCATTCTCCTGATCACTGTCACCGCATTGGCACTGGAGGACTTGGGACATCCCGTGAAGTGATAGAGAACCAGCCCTGAGGGAACATGCTTCTGCTTTAGTCCCACCCATTTAGCTAAGAGTAGGGATTTACCACTGCCTGCAGGTCCACTCACTAGCAACGGGGGCAGTGGACCAGCCGCATTGACATGTTCGGTGAGTCGTTCATAATGCTGTTGAAGAGAAGAAACACTTCAGTGAGAAGGAAACAGGGAACATGTAGGCTTAGCTGTATACAGGTAATAGTGAATGGAGTTAAATTTTGCCATTCTAGTCATCACTGAGGATGATAATTTATTTAGGGTTGTATTGAAATTTGAGGGTCATCCTCCTCCTCCTATCATCATAATCATCACCACCACCATTATCATCAGCTGTATTATCCTCCTCTTCTTCCTCCTCCTCCTCTTCCTCATCATCATCATCATCAACAGCAGCAGCAGCAGCATCACACCAAAATCATTATCATCATCATCATCATCATCATCATCAACAGCAGCAGCAGCAGCATCACACCAAAATCATTATCATCATCATCATCATCATCATCATCGTAATCATCATCATCATTAATTCATCATCATCACCATACACAACCATCTTCATCATCACCTCCACCAATATTATCAGCTGCAGCACTCTCCTCCATCTCCTCATTTTCTTCCTCCTCCTTGTCCTCCCCTTGTCTTCCTCCTCCTCCTCCTCAGCATCACCATCATCATCACCAGCACCACCACAAACACTGTAATTATTATCATCAGCAGCAGCATCCTTGTCCTGTTCCTTCTTCTCATCACCATCATTATCACCACCACCAGCAGCAGTATTATCATCATCAAAATCATATCACAGCTGCATCCTACTCCTCTTCCTCCTCAATATCACCATTATTATCATCACCACCACCATCAGCAGCAGCAGTAGCAGCAGAAATAGCATACTCATCATCATCGTCATCATCATCACCACCACCATCAGTAGCAGTACCAGCATTATCATAATCATAATCATAATCATATCACTCATATTGTATCAATGACTATAATATCTGTTTACCAAGGCTGAATCTACAGATAAACATACACAAAAAAGGTCAGAACTCTTTTTCTTTTTCTTTTAAGAAAAGAGAGAGATTCATTCAGTCATCAGATTTGGA
The DNA here is from genome assembly GCA_001188425.1 of Eucidaris tribuloides. Taxonomy (NCBI): domain Eukaryota; kingdom Metazoa; phylum Echinodermata; class Echinoidea; order Cidaroida; family Cidaridae; genus Eucidaris; species Eucidaris tribuloides. The sequence continues at coordinate 37,701 of JZLH01S0635996.1, read as the reverse complement.
CGAAATACCTTTTCAAACACTAGCTCACAAGTTGCTCCTCGTGCAATGTTGGACAGTATCTCTCCCTGTTCTCCGTCACCATGGAGATCCCACTGAAGTCCTCCACACAGCTTTTCTGTACTCTCATCCAGCTCGCTGGCAACATGGACATCGCTGTCTGATGGAGGTTGGGGTTCAATGCCTAGTTCCTGCAAGATGCAGTTCATAAGTCAGATAGATCAAAATACACCTGCGATTGTGACTTTAACCCTCTGGCTACTGAAAACGGATTTGTCACGTATCAACTCTACAAGAATTAGATGATACTAGTGACATGATTGGGAGAAGTAAAAAATGCCTGAAAAACCAAATCAAGTTGAAACATATACCAACATATACACTGGAGAGTGTGTATATTCTGGCTTGAAGGTTTTATCTTGAATGTTTACTCTAAGAGAAACAATCATTAATTTACCAGTATTTAATTAAAGCCACAGGCTAACATTGTGGATTTTCAATCTGAATAATTGTCAAATTGTGATATGTGAGGTACATAGTAGTGTTCAAAACACCCTAGAATGCAAAAGTTTGGAAAGTTATGCTGCCAATGGCAAGGTATGCATGAATAAACAATTTCTACTCCGGTGGATGATAAAATAGCCTAGATCTGCACACAGTAAGTCTATGGGAGAAAATGAGCAGGTGAATCCGATCAATTTGAATGCTTGTAGATTTTCACGTTTTTAAAGCACTACGTCATCATTTTGAAATACAATTTTTTTCAGGGCTTCATTTTTAGACCTTATCAAAGACTTTTTGAGCATGGAGGATTATGTAGCTCATATTTTTTTAACTGTGGTAAATGTTAGCCAGTGGCTTTTTCCCTTTGGTTACTGAAAATGGATGTGTCATGTATTAACTCTACAGGAATTACATAATCTCAGAGGTAAAGGGTTAAAGGGCAGTAACATGATTGGGAGAAGTCAAAAATGCCTCAAAAACCAAATGAGTTGAAACATATACCAACATATAAACTGGCTTGAGTGTATATTCGGCTTGAAGGATTTGTCTTGAATGTTTACTCGAGGAGAAACAAGAATTGATTTATCAATATTGAATTAATCTCCGGCCCTGATAGAAATTGATCCCATTGGAAACTATACAACTAGTTTCACCATCACAGCATTTTCTGATATTATTTGTACAAGAAAGAGAAAATTTCAATACTTCCAAGTAAAATAGCCCACTGTTCACAGACCACCAAATGTGAAACATGATGTATGACTATACAATTTTCACAACAGAAACTTTGAATACTATACTTGATTCTGGGAGCATTGTGTCCTAAATTGAGGACTACTGCCAATCTTGCCACTTCCCTTTCATCTCCCTTTTTATGGACCGATCCAGTGTGTAACCTTTTGTTTCTTATTAGATAAAATTTATGGAGATCTTAGAATTATTAACAAGCATTATTCCCTGAACACATCAATGTTGTTACTTTGCAAATGCAGCAAGATCACTTTAACACCCAATTCTACCTTTATGGCTGTAATGAATGCATTTGACAAAATAAATTATTGTCACTATTTATACACACCAATTTGATGACTTTTTCCAGTTCCTGGTAAACAGCATCTACTCTTTCCTTGGTGTCTTCCAAGTCCTCTAAAATTTTGGCACTACCACTGGACCTTATCTGCTGTTTGAGATCATCCGAGCTCTTGTCAAAGTCAACTGACCTGTCACGGGGAATCACCAAAATCAAAGTTACTTCAAGGAAATCTGATCTGAAACCCTACAAAAAATGTAGCATAATATGGTTGAACCTGTGTAAAGTGGGTGATTCAAATTCAGTGTTGAAATCAGGGGAAAAAATACATAGAGAGGTGGAGCGATTTTGCCCCCGAAATGGCAAAAGAGCCCCTGAAATTTGAAAAAGAGCCCTTGTAAGTTGCCATAGGGTTCAATACGAAATTGAATGTGAAGCAAGAAAAGTAGCACCCGAAATGAAAATTTTCATTATTTCCCTGGCTGAAATCCGTTGTTGGTGATGTTACGACACCAACACTGGATAGAATACTGAACTTGAAATCAGGCCTGGTGTTGAGATTAACTTCTTGTAGTCTGTGTTGAAGCTAAACGTTGAATATCGTCTGCTACACCAAGTACCATGGTTGGTGTTCGTGATTTACGTGTAATTTTCCCATTCGTCAACACCAAACCCTAGGGAGTAGGGAATTCATAATTTCATGTTTGGTGTTGGTCTTGAAGTTGATCTTGTTATTGGCAGTTCACATGCGTGTGTGTTGGCTATGGAGAAAGGTTCAGCGTGCGACATAAACTGTTAAAAGTATCTTTTTACCTGAAATGGTGATACATGTAAAATTAGTCAAATTGATATCAAATTCACATGTGGAAATAGAGAATAGCAACTTGTTTTTCAGAGTCATACAAAATTACTGGCAGGCAATATTGATTTGGTGCAGCGTTGAAAATACACGGGAGCGACGAGCGATTTCGCTCTCGTCTGCTCTGAGATCGCTCTCGTAACTGCCAAAAACTGTTTAGTACCGAGCGACTCCCAACATGAAAATCGCTCCCGTCCAAAGACGCAAATTTAGCGGAAAGTCGGGGCAGCCTTGACCGCTAGCTAGAAGCAGTGCGTACTCCCAACTAATTCAGGAAAAACATCTTGCATCAAGCTAGAAAAGAAAAAAATTCTGGCAAGAATTTAAAAAATAGCAGAAATGCTTCAATACATAATTATTGAAAGTAGCAGAGAAGGTAAGCAGAATGTTTGAAATCACATTTTTAAAGTTCTAAAAGCAGAAAAATTATCGGCAAATTCATGGTGCGCTAGTTAGCTTCTCAGTGAATGCTTACATGCGTTAAATGGTGTTGTAAAAATCGTATTTCAAACTCTAAGCCACGATTTTGTTGGTAAATTTCTGCTCTTGAAAGTGATAAATTCAGCCACAAAAGTGCCACAGGAGTGTAAGAAATTATGTTTCTGAAATTCTAACCCGATTTTTCGGAGGTATTAAGTCAAAAAGTGACGAACTTGGAGCAGCTGGATTGGAAGCAGGCCTATAGTCACTGGAGTGAAATCTCCCCTCAGCTGTCAGGTCAGAGAATTGCCAGACGTGGTGTCCTGTTCACTGCCTATAGCGGTCTGGCTAAACTTGCCTGTTTACTGAATATTCCATTTAATGAAGTACTTTGTTACTTTAAATTTCAAGTTTCAGAAGGAGCGTTTCTGGTCAGAAAATCATCTGAAATTATTTTGAAAAAGATGCAAATAATGTTTTAAGCAAATTTTGGGGGAATGAAGTAGACATTGAAACTACGTTTGTTTTCATTTTTCATTTTCCAACATTCTTTGGTTATAATATATATGTATATATATGAATACCCCCAATCCAACCATTTTAAATTGAAAGAAATGGTTTCCAAAATTAGCCTAGATTGCACCAGAGAGCATCTAGAACCCTAGCTTCCAGGACCCCGGCCTATTGGAACTTCGCGCTTCACACACACTTTTTATTTCATATTTTTTCAGATTTTTTCCCAATCTTACTCCCACACCCCTGATTATAGTTAGTACATGATACAAGGATACATGAATTTGTTTTTAAACAAGCAAGGTACACTGCGATGCAAAACCATGATGATTATTACAAGAATCCTGAAAAAAAAAGAATGGCTCGGGAAAACTGAAAATGGCTCTGGTAAAATGGAAAATGGCTCTGGTGATTTTTTTTCAAAATGGCTCCCTAAAAATAAAAAGTAATTTCAACACTGATTTGGTGACATTCTTGTAAGATTTGTCACTTTTTGGGGTCGTTGGTGTAACTAGCCAACACACAACTTGTTAGTGTAGTTACTTCTCTCGACATGATTACTTATCACGGTAACGTATTTAATTAATTCCATTACATACCTGTTCTTGCTGTTATTAAAGCAAAAGATGGCTGCTCTAGATCCTGGTTCATTTAAGTGTCCTAAATCCACTTCTTCTATAGTAAACCTAAAAATGAAGAAAAACAAAAAGAGTAATTTGACTGCATCACAGTCTAAGCTACACTGTATCAATAATTAATGAAACAGAATGTGTGGGCATATATTTTAATGCATATATCTGTAAACTGAACATAAATAAAAAATATTAAAACATTATACCTGTTGTTATTTTTAATATTTATTTCCAGTGTAGAAAATTTCATATTTTTTTGTGGATGCTTTGAGTTGAGATTGGTACAAGTGTGAATGTGCACGCTTCACTTAAATGCAAATATTGCAAATGTATTAAATTGCCTATTTCTGATTTTGTTTATTTAGTCAATTGTGACATGTATTTTCTAGGTAATAACATGTCCTTTGGAACCCCCCCACCCATTGGAGCTAAAATTGTAGATTAAGCTGTAATTTTTTGGCGGTTGTTACATTCGCCGGAAACTTGAAACAATAAATAACACTGAAATATTTCAGCTATTGGAAGGTTACTATTGACCACCATTTTTACACAGACCTACCTTGCCGCACTAGGCCTTCTTGGGTAAGAATCAAAAGCTACGAGTCAAGCATAAGAGCGTACTTGCCCATATACAACAAGCCATACAACCAGGGTTAAATGAGGAAAAATGTTGCGGGAGTAAATTAACGAATTTCAGAAATCTTACGCATCGTGTTACTACATTGTTGATTTACTGTGACGTGTGTATCCAATGGGTAGGTACCCGGACGTCGGACGCATTGAACGGCATGTACGTGCCAGGAAGTATGTGCAAAGTTGCCAAACAGACCCAGGAACAAGGCTTCTATTTTTCCTCCCACCTATTTGATTTTTCATGGAAATTTAATATTGATCATTTGAAATTAACCATTTTTTGCAACATATACCTTGCAAAGGCCTAAAAACTCCTACCCTACTTGCTACATCAATTATGGCAGCGGCGTTGGTTTTAAATTTGATGACGCTGCAGTAGAAAATTCATTGCGGTGTCGCGAGAATTTCCAGCGTAAGATCAGGAGTTAGCCGACGTAAATCGCAGCTATTTTCTGTCAGTGAGGACGGGAATTGGGAACTGACAAATATTTTCTGAGATAGTGTGATTAAGTTTAATGCGGTTGATGAGTAGTAGTCTAATTTTAATACTTTTTCTCCCTGTGACGGGCCTGGCCATAAGAATTGCCACAAACGATGCAGTTCTCCACTCTCGCTGACCGACACAGAATGGCATCTGACAGGTCCTTTCGTCCCAAGAGAGCTCACGCCGATTCACGGGTCAAGGTCAAGTTTTAACGAGGAGAAGAAGCGACCCTCACCATCACAGATGGATTTTGAGAGCGATGGCATACTCCTGTCAAAGGAATGCACTTCCCCAATTTGGAGTGAAAGACGTTAGCTTTCAAAAATCAAGCTGGAGTTGTGAAGTGAATTACAAATTTTCTTATTAATAAGTTGAAATTCTATTGTGAATTTCCACCCGTTGAAGACACGAGACGAATAGGCGACCAGACAGTTGACTTTGGCGATTCAATTGTTGCTAATTTTTATGTGGCATTTACTTTTGATCTGGACTAGCGTTTTTTTCTACAATGTATATTACACAGGGGTATTGAATCCCATTTAGCAACACAGTATTTTCTAAAATTTATACCAATACTCACAAATGATGTACCAGATGCTCCTTTCATGACAGAAAACTGCAAGTCCCCTCAGTGGAAACACCCATCCTACACCTCCCCTTTGGCTGCATTCATTAATTTCTCCTAACAATTAAGTTCTCCCAACGCGACGTCGTCAACAGTAGCCACCATGTCATTCCCGACATGTGCAGCCATGCGTATTTATTTCGTCGCACTCGTGCACCAGGAGTGCAGACGGCTGCACAACAATTCAACGGTGCACTACATCTGCCCCTGCCCGTCACCTCCCTCCCTACTGTCGGCATCCTTTATGTGCACACCCCCACCCCCAACCTGAGTTCGGATTCACTCGCAAGCGCGAAGCAAAGACCTGCACACCTCGATCCAGACCAGACTCCTTCAACTTCCGACCTGTCTCAGTTCCAGCTTTAGGCACTACGTCTTAGCTTATAAAATCGGCTGACATGACGACTGGGCCCACTTGGGCTGGCACAAGACTAGACCTGAGCACTATGTTAACGTTCGCTACTGCGCGCTGTCGGCCCTCCCGCACCCCTTCTGCCATATTGCGCACTATGCTAGCGGTCGAGCTGCCACATGGTAGCTGCATGGGCTGCTGCTTCTGTTCACAGCTAGTTTATCACAGGCAACTAATGTGCACGTGGTACGGCTTGACACCCCATCTTTCTAACTTATACATGCGCCCTACTTACACTTTTTGTAGATCGTCCACGACAATGCATCGTATCTTGGGGTTTTCAATGCTCTGACCCACACCTCGCACTCGCCTGCGCCTCTGTGCTTCTCTCGCACCCATTTGTCAATCCCTCCAAGTGCACCGCACTCCCACCACTACGCCATCAACATGTGCATTATTTGCTTACTGTCTCATGCTACAAACCCATTCACACATGCGCGCCAGCCCTACCTCCTCACCCCTACCCCACACAGGCCAGACCCAATCTCACCTTTGTAATATGTATGCTTTCTTTCTGCACTCGCTCCATGTGC
>JZLH01S0635990.1:5038-15291 GCA_001188425.1 Eucidaris tribuloides | reverse complement strand
CCATACTAGCCTACCAATGTCTTATTTTACAGTGGACTAAAAGACAGTGCATTTTCAGAAGACAATTTGCCTTATGTTTTGAGATTTAACAGATCGGATTAATCTAAATGAAAGTTGGATACTTAAAAGTTCCATTTTTTATCTTTTTTTATGGAATTGTTTATTCATCTGTTGTGGTTTCCTTTTAGCTTATGCCATGATGTGGCTGTCCTCTTCCATCCATTGTCTTAGTTGTCATCAGTACTCAATGATCTCAATGATCCACTTGATGAAGAGGTAAGCGAATTGAATTTTATTAATAGAAGGCATGCTAAAAGTGCGAAGTGTAATGACAAAATCATTGGACCCCAATGTATGAATTGATGTCATTGTAAAATGGTGAAATTTATATCAAAACCTAGTTTAGTGTTAATATAAAATACATGTAGTTCATTTATGTATTCATTAATTATCCACAATTCGATATTATTTTACTTGATTGATAAAATGCTTGACATACATGTATATTTGGTTTGTCTTTTAATTTTATAAAAAGCAATTGATTAACATTTTATTGATTTTAAAGACACTGTTAACATTGTGGTTTAATAACCAATTAACAATAGATCTTACATGAAAGGATAATCTGTCTATTTATGTTTATATGATGAAATAATGTACACCAAAATGCAAAAAAAAAAAAAAAAAATGATAAGTCACAGTTATATTTCATATCAAGACATCTATGACAATTGTGTTTATTTTAGGGAAGAAATAATTCCTACAAATTATCATGGGGTTATAAGTTTTTTTTTTTTTACTTTTTGGATGCATTTCTCTAATGAGAAGGCTAATTGAAATCGATTATGAGCTTTCCGTCCCCTCCTCGTTATATTTTTGGGCCGCCTATAGCGCGAAATCTGAAAATAATTCATTATTTTGAACATAATTATTTCACCTCACCTTTTCAGTTATTTAGAAGTTTTGTAGCGAAACGAGATTCTCGGGAAATGAGTTTAAAAATAAGAACCCCATATGTTTGTATTTCGTTTCAAGAATCGTTGTTTGGTCTATAAGCATCAAAGGATTCACTGTATATGTTTCAAGATTTGATGTAGAACTGTGATGAAACTGGAAAGTGTCGGAAATGGAATGAACAAAAAGCATGTAGGTTTGTAAAAAAGTTAAATAATAAATCTTGATGTATATAATGAATAATGACATTTCTTATTATGAGGCTGAAAAAAACTATGACGGGAAAATCATAATTCAGTTTCATTAGCTAACACTTTAAAGCATTTTTGCTCTGTTTATTGCTTATTCTCATAACAATGTTTACGCATACACGTGAGACGTGCAACTCAGATTTTTAAAACTGAAACAATGTTAACATTGCTTTAAGCCTAGACCAAAACAAATGATAAAGATTTATGATATAAGATTGTTTGCACAGAATCAGAGTTTGCAATATAGAGCTAATCTGTTTACAGCATTCGCATAGTCAAAACTGTACTTAACATCTAATTTGAATGTAATAATTTAACAATTTGCATATAGGCAACTGCTGAGTATGCTTGTAAAAAATACACAGTTTATGTTTTCATTACCAGTGTAACTCAGTTCAAATAAAGCTTCAATAAATGTCGTTGCAAGTACTGGCAGGAGAGAACGCTCACACATCATTGATGTGCTGTTTTTCAAATTACATGAACAAGCAAGCACAGTCAGTTGTTATTGCTGCATTACAGTAACACTTCGGTCCAGCACTGTTCCCATTTATTAAATTTATTATAAGTTATACATGTGTACTTTAAATTGTGTAATTGAATGTAGACGTATGATAAGAAAATACACAAGCCACGCAAATATACATGTAATCTTATCAATGTACCATATGCCTCAACTCTACAGCAAATTGAGGTAGAATGTTTTCTTGTTATAATGATAAACAGAAGGAGGTACATACAAGTAGTCAGCTGTTTTGATAACAGAGCCAAGTTGTGGACTTTGAGCACCTTTGTAGTATTTTATTATATATATTTTTATGAAGACTTTAACAGTTTGTTTGTACATACAGAGAGTTATTTTATCATTACTTCATTAATAAAATGTTGTTTCATCTGTTTTGCTTGTTTCTACATTGAAATAAACAGGTGTTAATCGGACTCCATGAGGTTGTAATCAATTTTTAAGTGTTCTAAAGCATGTGGAACAGAAATAATGATTACATTGAAAGTATCTGTTAGAAAGACAAATAGAGAAACCAATTTTTTTCATAAAATGTGATTAATAAGTTGATTTTTGAAAAAAACTCAAGTGATTTAAATCGCGATTTAAATCATATTTAAATCAATGATTAAATCAAACAACCATGTAAGAGAGGTTTAATAAAGATCTTACAATCTTCAGAAACTTACTCCATTGTTGTTTTTGCAGCAAAAATGTTTACAAGGCTCTAGCTTTCACTATTTTTTGCTTAGTTGCAAAATTTCTTGGTAGTTTGTGAATGGGTTACCTGATCTTTCAAGGGCAAAGGTTGCACTATATTTGTCAGCCATGTCTTTGGTTTTATTGTGAGTGACTTTCCATTATAGTGTAATTGGGAATGCAAACACAGCCACAAATGCCTGCACTAATGATAATTAATTCGTAGAATCTTAATCTTACTCCATCAACAGGGCTTTACACTTACAGCAAAACTTCACAAAGTTTCACTTACCGAGATTAACTTTGCCAGTTATTAATGTGAACGCAAACTTCCCGCAAAATTCCTTGCAAAACTTTCGCGAAATATCCCAACAATTTCGATGGAAATTTCGGAACATCGAGTAATCTTCCCCGACATTTGAGTGTGAACACAAATCTTGGAAGATATATCCGTGAGCTCTGCGCATTCCGTTCGGAAATATACGAAAAATAACACATATATACATGGAATATGAAAATATCAACATGAGTAGTCGTTAGATATTTAATCTTTCTGTGAGTTTTATTTTTATTAAAAATAAATAATGAAGATACATGATCAATTATTGGAGACAGTAAATAAACCTCTAATTTTTATTTCGCGTAGGTTACGAATCAGTCGCGACGGTTTTATTTTACTGCCAGATTTGTTGCTTTGTGCTAGTTGCCGCCATATGCTTGTGGGGCAATAAAATCTTGGTCAGTAGAATTGCTTTAATCGTGGAGGATTATTTCTCTATTTTCTTATGGCATTATAGGAACAGCAAACAAACTCTCGACCGCGAGGAGTCTTTCCGAGAAGATATAATTTGGAAGATTGGCCATGTGAATGCACTTAACAACACACTAACCCTCACCCCTAACAACCCTCACCCTAACCTGAAGTAAAAGCAGCACCCTACTTCTTATCCAATGATTACACCCCCCCCCCCTATCCAATAATTAGCACAGTGGGAAAATTACCCCCTTGCGAAAGATAACACTCAGAAACTTGGCAATTCCCATTAACGGTAATTATTACAAAAATTTATCATAAGATTGTCAAAAAATTAATACAGCACTATAATGTATATTGCAAAAAAAAATCTCAGCTTTCACCATGTGTTTTCCCTGATTTTTCACTTCCATTCAGAAATTGTATGAGCTTAAAGTCATAAATTTGTACACGCAATACCTTCGCCCTTTAACCCGTTGCGAGACGATTTGTTTTGCTTTAAATGCATTTCCCATTAGACTCCCTGACGAGATATTCTCGTTCACTCTCTTTCAACGATCGTTAATACATGTGCATAATGGTTGTGTGTGAATGGTCCTATCCATTTCTGCTCACGAATGGATTTAGATATTTACATATGATTATACTTGAAAATACCAGTATCTAATAGATTGGAAATGAAAGCTTAGAGAAGACCGATGAACAGGCAGTTGGCACACAAAACACATCAAAATTGCCATATCCTATGATACAATATGTGCAAGATTTAGACCCTCTTCATTAGAAATATAAATTTTATAATTAATAAAAATTTATATTCATTAATTAATTTACTTTATGTTCAGTTTAATCATCTTTTCATAAGTTATGACTAAAAAAATTACTGTTATGCCGTAAGTAGGAATTTTTTAAATTGGTCGGTCAGTCATTTTTTTCTATTTAATTCTTTTTTGTTTTTTTGGTTTTTTACACAGCTCAAAACCAGACGATAAGCAATACACATGTAACATTACTTAGCTGGTGAATAAATGTAGGATGAAGCTGTGTGCGATGTTGTAAGTTTCCATATTTTTAAGTGGTTCTGTCAATGGGCAATGCATAGTTGTTGTTTCAAGCCATTGTAATAGCATTGTTGTTAGGTCTCGAGGCTTGCCTCTGTCTCATGAGCCGCCCAAAATTCGTCTCCCCAGCTCCGTCTCCGGCTCAGGATGCAATTCTCGAGTCTAAGGACAGCTTCGACGCCAGAGTCCAAGCGCTTACGAGAATTTATTTGACATTTTGAAAGTGCATAATGGCGAGGTTGTCAGTTTCTCGATGAGATGACTGAAGCTAAAAAACTTTTGTTAGACATGTTTGTATTTTGATTCCAGCCGATGGTTATTCACATCTGTTAATTTCTTATCGCATAAAATATTCCTAACGTTGGTCATCTTCTGTATTTCACAACTTGGATGCTTCCTTTTGCATGTAACAGTGCCAAACGGATATCTGACCTTTGATTTATCTACTTTCATGAGTTGTTATTATCACATGTTTAAATAAATAATCAGCTTCTGTGAAGGGAATAGTTTATTTTGTACTTTCTTGTTTTTGACTCAATTTCAGCGGTGCTCGTGAAAGCATTTATATCCATATTTGATCTAATGTTCCCTGGATTAAGCCAATTAAACAGTTTAGGACCGGTGACGGATATACTTCCGTCAGTCAGATTCCACTTCATAAAACCTATGAGACGAATATACCGTCAAACTGGCTCGTATGCAGACAAAAGAGTTACACATGAAATTTAAAGTAACATTTCTTCTGGTGTTATATTATTCAAAAGCAAAGTGCAAGTAATCGAAAGATGAAAATTTATTTTGTAGCTAATGCAACCAAGTTTCCAAAGTGATAACCTTCAGCTTTCATTCAACTAGAAGTGAAACCTTAAACTTGCCTCTTGATATTTTATCTATGTTCCAAAGGGCTTTTATACCCACACTGTTTAAAATAACATAATCAGCTTCTGTGAAGGGATAAGTTTATTTTGTTTATTACTCAATTCAGTTGTCATGGTGAAAAGCATTTTATCATATTTATCTATATGTTCCCACGCAGTTTCTTGCGGATGAAGCAATTAACCCTTTAGTACGTGATCGAGATTATTACTCGTCAACAGCGATTCCAGACTATCCTAAAACCATGGACCAATATAGTCCTCAGAACTGCTCTTCATTGCATAAGATCAAGGTACAACATGAAAATTTGAAACGTAAATTTCTTCTGCTTTATTACTATAATTCAAGAAGCAAATGCAAATAATCGAATAGTGAAAACTTCTATTATTTTCGTTAGCTCAATGCGAACAATAGCTGTTTTTCTTTCTATTCAATAGTTGACTTTAACCCTATTCCACTTTTCATTCAACCTCGACTGACCCCAGCTTTACTTATCCTTCCAGGCTCTCCGGCACTTTTTCGAAATCAAACTGCCTTAGCACTCCCCCCGACTTTTCTCTTTTCCCAATCTCTCAAGCCCGCTGTCATCAAACTTGATGGCAAAGTTTAAACAACTATGTCGTCCCACTGGGTTTTATAATATTTGGTTTAGATCTTCCCTGAGAGTCAATGTGGTTCTATTATGACCTATGCTCTGTGTCGCATCACACTTTATACTTGTTCCTTTTCCCCCTCTTTCTTCATCTGCTCAACTTACTCGCAATCTTATCAATTCTATGCTAGCCCATCTGTATGCTTTTCCATATGAGGTGCTTGCGCTACATATTAATACATACACAAAAGCAACGACGGCCCTCCCACCCTGACGACCCAATGACAAAGATGAACAAGCGCCTGACTTCTAGCCCCCCCCACCCTCCCCCGGATCTCTCCCCCCCCCCCCTGCCCACGTCGCCCTTCCGCCACCAAATCAACTCTCCATACAATTATATTGGCATGCGCTGCACATTTCTATCCCTCTTCCTCAGGCCGCGTCCCTGCTATTGCGACACTATTCGGCTCGATCTCAGCCTCCCCTCTTCACCACATCTCGCTCTGTCTTGACTAGCTTCACCTTCGCGCCTCCATCCCTCTCATCGCGCGTCGATCCCCCGGCTTCGCGCCTCTCGCGCCCCTCCCTCCGACACCAACACACTGACCCCCCGCCTTGAATTAGACTATTTTTGGTCACATCTTCGCCTCAAATCTGGACAATGTATCTCATCAAAACTGGTGAGTTTGTATTTTGGGCTCGCATAAAAATAAATTCAAATAAAAATTTTGAATTGTGTTTCACATTTTACGTGCAAGTGGTTGAGCGGCAAAATAAACAAGTTTCTTTCAGTCACCTATAAATAAAGTAATTAACAGGTAGAATTTAAAAATGAAGTTCAACGGATCGATACATTGCTTGACCACGATATTCTATAATTTATTTGTTATTGCACATTACTGATCACAGCACAATTTACATTCTGTGTAATCATGATGTATATTTTGTTTGTTGTTTTTTATTCATGGTAACATGTTAGATGTTTGAGCTCCAACAACATATAAGGAAGCAGATATTTTCCCTGAGCCAGTACCTTAAACAAATGACGCCCGGGCCTGGGCACGACGCTCACCCTGACGCGTTCTCGCAAACTCTCTATGGTGACCATAGACAATTTAAAATTCAGCTATTGCATAGTTATGTGCCTTGAGCCTGGTGTAGGCACCACTTAGTAGCCAAGATTGAACCGAGTTTGGACAAAACTTTGCATCCCCTTCCCATACACGCTGATAAAGCGTGATGCTTGCAAGTTTAATTCCAAAGTTTATGAACATGCCTTTTTTAAAAAACTAGGAACGCTCCTAGGTATCGTTAACAATTTTTGACTGGTGACCATTATTTATGGTTGACATTGACCCAATCATTAACAGTTGATCGGTCACTACTACATGGTAGCACTTTTTTACCATCAAAGTGCAGTTTCAAATGGCGGCTAGAATAACAGACCAATAAAAGGAACATTTTAAATTCATTTGAAACCTTGGAGCCTAATTATTGTTGACTTTTTGACCCCCAAGATTACAGTTTATTGAGGGCGACGGTCACGATCTACCACACTCTTTGGGGACAAAGGCGGCGCTTGATAACCAACAATATTTCAAAGTCATCATTGAAAATGTATATATATTTTTATTCTTCACCATAATTATTTTTCAGTATTAAGTGCATCAGTCGGTGAGGAGTGTCAGTCAGCGCTTCAGCTAGTAGTAGTGAGGTCCCAGTAGGTGAGTAGTAGTAGTGAGTAGAGGTAGTCGTATTTTAGTACGTGTAGTAGTATACGTAGTATGTCAGGTACGTAGTAAGATAGCCTAGTATTAGTAAGCTAGTCATCATCCAGTCCCTTGATAGAATATATTGATTATTATCATTAATACCTATATTATCGCAAAGTGAGATTCTTACACTAGCATGATATCCACATGCAAGCATGTGTATATATAGCCAAGCTCAAGGAAGGTCTTTGTTAATCATGTTTCAATATACACTGGTAGTGACGACAATTGCTTCTCATTATTGCAAAGACTTTATTTGACTCACTCCATGTTATAGGAATGGAGAGCCAAGAAACAAGACGAGCCGATTTCATGTTGCATCAATTACGTTCCTCAGTGTAAAGAGCCTGTCCGGATCTTATTCAATTGCATGAGATAATGATTTATTCTATAATTACACTGCAATGCGAATACATGATAGTGTTTTAATGTATCTTACTTTTTCTTTTCCTACCCTAACATATTCTTCTGCTTGTACCATATAGAGGTATCTATACACAAAGTGGCTTACCTACACTATTTCTGGATCTAGAGAAGAAGATGTTTGAAAACTACCTACTTTTGGCCCTTTAGGGCCCTGCCCCTGGGCCCCCAGGGGGGCCAGGTGTACCATTTGAGGACCCTTGAATCCCCACCCCCTAAGGATCATTCCTGCCAAGTTTGGGCCAAATCCAATCTTACATTTTGAAGAAGAAGCTGAAAATGTGTACAAGTTTACGCACGACGAACGACACACGACGAACGACGCACGACGAACGACGCACAACGCATGACGCACGACGGACGACGGACGAAAAGCGATCGCAATAGCTCACTTGAGCCTTTGGCTCAGGTGAGCTAAAAATGGATAGACATTGCATACAATCTGAATTTATGGTTGAAAGTACACCTGTAAGGCATATACAGTAATTATTAAAAAAAAAAAAGGACGCTATAGAATTGATCGGGGAAAAGGAAAAACAACAGGAAAACATGGACCATTTAAACATCTCTGCCTGCAGTCAGAAAGTAATGGCACTTTCATGTAATATTCTTTTCCAGATGGTACTAGCTGGTTGTACCACCCTGTATCACCATATAAAATACCATTTAATGATTTATTCAGTATGACACTATACACATACACGTACTTGGCTGTACCAGGGGGGTGGGAAATATCAAATACACAGGACAGAAAGTGTGTCGGACACAGCCTGGTACGAGGCTATTCATGCTGAGACTGTTTATACAGTTGGATGCAGGGATATACCTGACCTTGTTTGTTATTATTTATACAAATCCAAATATAATGCAAGCCCTGCACACGCTGGGGAAAATCATGCTTGATCAGACAGCAACAAACAATAAAACAACAATCCAATTGTAGCAATTAGCATACACTGCTACTATCAAGCAATCATTGCAATAAATATTGTGTGATTGATCATTTCGTCGTTCGGCAAGTGAAAGGGCAATATGCATATTGCCCTTTCACTTGCTGAACGACAATTTCTAGAGAGAAAGGTCTCTGAACGACACAAGTAAAGGGTCCTTTTGTGTATAGTTTCTCTGTAGGCAGGGATCCATACTAACTTTTTGGACTGGTCGCCCATTGGGGCAAGCAAACATTCTGGTTTCATTCATATCCTCCACTGTTTCCATTTTGTGTGTGTTTGTCATCCCTGTTTTTATTGTACAACAATGACTGTGATTTTACATGTATACTTTGTTTTGTTTTTTGTTTTATTGGAAATTTTGTGGAAATGAAACTTGAACTTGATATAGTTGTCTGAACAACAGTTTTACTTGGCCAAGTGAACAACCTTGCTGAAGGTATTTTTACAGGAGCTACTTCATTGCAATTTACACAAAAATGACACTGAATTGGAAAAAAGGTCTTTTATATTTCCTTGATTCTTAAGGTGACAATTATTTGGGAAAGTAAAACTAATTTCCAAAACTTTTCACTTGCCCAAAACAAAAATGTACTTGTCCTGGGCAAGTAGGCAAGTGCTAGTTGTCGAACCATGCTGTAGTGTAGCTCACTCGGGGATCATAACCTTTATGAACAGGCATCCCATTAATTGTAGTTAGATGTCAGTAACATAAAGCCTACAGTTGCCACCACTGTAGATTTTTGTCTCAATCGTACGATTAAAACCCGAGTATATACAGTGTAGTTTTGGCTGAAGACACTATATAATATTGTAGAAAAGGCATTGTGTAACAATGTTTCCAGTTTATAAAATTTGAGCTACATGATTCCCCATGATACCAGTGTACTCTGATGTGGTCTAAAAATGAAGCCCTGAAGAAATTGCAGTTTAAAACGATCATGAAGTGCTTTAAAAAAGTGAAAATCATTGAGAGACCATTCCAGCTTCCCCCATAGACTGCTGTGTTGCAGAATTTCTTATCGGCTGAGAATAATTAATGTGCCAATTTGTATCTGCACATATTGTACTAGTGAGATACGAGATGCATTCGTAGTGACGAGTAAAGAGGCACGATAGGTTGAAGCCACCCACGGCAAAATTCAAGAGGTGAGGACCCTTCTCAGCCTTACCAAATCAACAGAAGGAGGTTCAGCGGTAGGTTAGCACCCTACTCTGGTAAAAAATCTACTCAGCTACAGAAACGGTTAAGCAGAATTCAGCAGATCCTCAGCGGCCAGGTCGACAGTCGTCTCCTTCTGGAGGTAGTATGACGGTCTTCAATGAAAGCCTACGGGAAATTGCTGGCCCGACAACTCGAGTCCTGACCGCAACGAGTGCGACCCGCATCGGATATTGGAATATTAGATCTTTAAACGC
>JZLH01S0635989.1:24120-35109 GCA_001188425.1 Eucidaris tribuloides | reverse complement strand
CCTGTGGGAAGATGGACAAGTCATAAAAAAGGTGGTGAACTGGGCTCTTGGGGTAGATGACAGAGAATCTATTTCTATCACTCTCAAGCCCATAACTGCCATCTAACCCCTGCAGGGTGAGATGAATATAATCGAGGACAATCTCAGGTTGTGCAAGGACACAATTTGTCTTCGTTTATGAGGACATCTTCATTTTTTAGGACAATCCTTGTTCACAGTCCAGACCAGCGCGATATTGCAACTGCGCTACACCGTTAACTCTGTTCTATGGTCGGTGCGACTTGCGACTCTCCCATATTTTTTAATCAAATCATTGTCAGAGCACGAAGATAGGCTTAGACAGATTATATAAATTACAAAAACGTGCAATCAGAATCATTGATCACTCATGGTTTTTAGCTCACACTAAACCAATATTCTATTCTAATAAGATTTTAACGTTTTATGATGTATATAGATACCAAATTGGAATTTTTATGTTTTTATGCAATAAAAAGCTTTTACCGGAGTCAATTCTAAATTATTTCACATTAAATTGCAATATTCATAATTATCCTACACGAAATGCTGCCTGTTTTCACCTACCCCTTACTAGAACGTCATTGTCACATAAATCTATTTTTCTTCAAGCTCCGTTGCTCTGGAATAGTTTGCCGGATAATATTAAACAATCTCACTCACTTAAAAAATATTTTCTTCACCAATATCAAAATGAATAAGGTTAAGTATCTGTATTGATAGTTTATGTAAGTATGTTGTTTGTAGGCATTTGATGTACTAGTATATGTTTTAATGTAAATGTTTAAGCGTGTTTGTTTCTGTAGTATGTAATCGTCCTGTTTTGTCCAAATATAATTTCAATGTTTTTTAATGTACAGGGTCAGCCATTTTTAAGGTATGCTTACCTTTTTGGCCGCACCCCTCTCAGTGTAAATTTGATTTGTGTATATGTCATAATTTCATGTTATATGTCTGTATTTACATATTTTTAGTTGTTTGTGTTTAATTGTGTTTTTATACTGAGCAAACAAATTGAAATTGAATTATTGGGAACCATGCAACAGGCATGGTTTGGTTAGGGGTAGGCTAAAATTTGGGTAAAAATGAAATCACAACTTTCCAAACCGCATGATGAAACCAGCGTTTTGCCATACCAATGTGAAGCGAAGTGGGGAAAGTTTCCTCTGAGGCCATGTTACATAGTGCAGATCTCTATCATTTCTTCCATGATGCACATTTGCAAATTAACTTTGCATGAGCTATACCATTTTCTAAGTCAGTAACCGCAAGATAGCCAACACGTATACAGGCTGTTACAGTTTACGTATGCACCACACACATACACAAAACCAACTCATGAAATACTTGTAGGCCTATAATATACCAATAACCATTTTAAGAAAAGATGAAGTTTACTAACTTATTTTCCCCTTTTCTACTTATAGGGAAAGAAGCCAGGAAACGGGAGTTAAAGAAGGTAAGATTGCTGTTGATAGCTATCTTCAACCATAAGTTCTGACACCTTGGTGATTGTGAATTTGTCTGGTGCCAATTATTACTGCTACCATGTAACTTATTGTGCAGCTTGTAGTCATAGTGACGATCAACTTTCAACTTTTGATACAAAGAAATTGTTGTGTGATTAAGTCAAATTGTTTATATCGCCTAGTTCCCTTGATGATCTTTTTATGCCGGTCCGCAACGTAAGCTTGCCAGAGGGCATCATGTTTATCGGCCGTTGTCCGTCACGTCCCGTACCGTTACGTGATCTCTTTACCGCCCGCATAAGTTGAGAACCTGCATCGCGATTTTGATTACTAGGACATAGTAATGTATCTATGAGCCACAATGAACTGATTTTAGCATTTTGCGAGGTGAAAGGTCAAGCGTCAAAGGTCACCTGCGGCCTAAATATGTGCTGATTTGGCCTCGTACCGCCGATAACTGACATGCGGACCTCGTCTGGCATAGTCTATGCTTAAATTTGGCGGCTTGAAGTATGTATTATGAGGCCACCAAATGAACATGCCATTATATTTTGCGGCCTGAAAGGATCAAAGCGTCAAACGGCTCACTGCGCTGCCTTAAATATCTTGATTTGGGCTCGTATTACGCCCCGATAACTGAGAACCCCCAATCGGATTGATGTAACTTAGCGACCAAGCTTAAAATGTACTTGATGAGCTCAACCATGCAACATGCCCATTTAAGATTTTGCTAGTAGCTGATTACGTCGTTACACAGGTCAAGCTCCGTCAACTGGGCCTTAATACTATCAGTCTGATTGTGCACTCTCTTGTCTCACTGCGGCATACTTCGCAGCAGTGATCCTTATACGCCTCTGGCTCATTCTGCGTCTCATATAGATAGAGTGCTTAATACTATCAGAATGTGAACTGATTCAAGATGTCATGCACTAGGCACTGGATACGTCTCATGAAGATGCATGATCCTTAGATGCCAAGCTTGTGATAAGACAATTTTCCGCGCTGAAAGCGCTCAAATGGGTCAAAGGTCACCGCGGCCCTAAATATGTTCTGCATTTGGTGCTGCGTTTACGCCGATTAACTTTCGACCAGAACCCCCGATCGCCGATCTTTGCATGTAACTAGGACCAAGTAGTGCTACTAATGATGCACAATTTTGTAACGGTGATTACATTTTGGAGCCTTCAATACGTCAAACGAGTCAGCGCACGTCACGGGCCTTAAATATGTCTGATTTGGCTCCGTTACCGCTCATAACCCTGCAGAGCCCGGGCTGCCCTTGCGAATCCAGGATTGTGCTATGAAATTAGCGTCGTGAAGTATTTATATAAGAGCCCACAATAACTGATGTAAGATTTTGGAGGCTGAAAGGCGTCAAACGTCGTCACCGCAGCACTAATAATTTATTTGTCTGAATTTGGCTCATGTACCATGATAACTGCGAGAACTGCCTGTCAGATTTTCTATAAGTTATCTTGCCTGCCTGTGAAGTACGTATATATGAAGGCACCAATAAACTGAATTAGATTTTTGGCGAGCTCCAAATGATCAAAGTTGTCACCGCGGCCTTAATATGTCTGGATTTCGCCCGGTCAATGGACTGGTATAACTTGAGTATGACTTTCCGCATTTAGTATGTAACTTGGGATGAAGTATCTTGATAATAGGCACCAATTTAATCTCGATATCGATTTCTGGCGCCTCCAACTATAGTGAAAAGCTCCATGAGGTTGTCAAAGGTCACAAGGCCCTTACGCTGTCCGTAATTGCAGCCTCATTGTTCGCGCTTAATTGAAAATCTGCTCTGATATTGATTACTGTAATCTTGGTTCAAGGTCACATGGCTTATGCCTTATTCATCTACATTGGTCTTGCTTACCATGGTAACTGAAGTTTTTCAAATTACATCCAGTTGCGATCGCGAATTGCGGACTGCGCATGGCTCACATCGACTGCTGCGCTAGTTTCGAACTGCCATACTAGTTCTTGTATTAGTTCCCTTGTATGACATTTTTTCTGCTTAATGCTGTTTTCATTCATCTGATTCTGATGAAACATATCATATTAGATTTTGCAGATCATTATTTTCTTTTTACTTATCACGCGTACTTCACTTATATATTTATATTATTTTATTATTCACTTATGTTCATTTTAATTTATATTAATATTATATTTTGTGTGGGTGTAGTGTTCATGCTTCACTTATCATTAGTATAACAGCATCTCCAGACACTAGCAACTTAGCCCGCCGTTGCCCACGCGTCGACCCTCGGCAAGCTAAAATTCATGGTCGGGCAATGTAAAAACTCAAAATGTTAAATAATGGCCAATTGGGCAAGCTCGGAAATTAGTTAATCCTTGAAATACAGAGCCAATAAACGCTGTCAAAAAATACTTTTACCAAAACATACAGAATATGTCTAAAACTTTGCATTCAGTTATCTTATATTAAATTTCATTGTTTTTTGTTCATGGTTCTTCATTTTATGACTCTTTAAATTCATAAATCACACCTTTTGCAACCCCCAGAATTAAAGTAACAAACGTCCAATGCTATAGGTCTTACTGGTTGAAATTAGGGGAATTTCTTTTGATGTTTTTTATTGTTATTTTCGGGCAAGTAAATTTTTCATTCGGGCAAGTAAAAATCCGAAAGTGATAATTTCACTTGCCCAAAGGGCAAATAGGAAAAAAAGTTAGTGTGGAGCCCTGAGTATAAGAATTATAAACCAACATTCATGACTCTTTTCTTCAGTTATACCAGTTGTTATTTCTGTTTGCAGAACAAAAAGCAGCGTATGGCAGTGAGAGCAGCCGTGCTGAAAAACAAAGATCCTCTTGGCCTGATACAAGATCTTGAAGCACTAGATGAATTAGGTAAAATGAGACAATAAAAGCGCAGATTATGTAAAACTGTTGTTTCCAACTCATGAAGGGTTAAAACAAATTATTTACCTGGTAAGTCCTTTGGTAAGGAGAACTGCCAAGTCTGCAAGAATGTCCCCAAAATGTACTGATCTTATGTTATAATTAATTCGGGGGCCCGCTCGACGTTTGGTGTGATATATCTGCAATGTGAAGAGCTCTCGCCAAGATGTTTCATGACCTGTTGCCTTCAAGTCTCGCGCATCTTTTAAGACCAACTTGTGCGGTTTTGAAGATATGTATAATTTTGTACATGCGTGTAGACATTGCTCAAAAACGTAATTTCATACAAATTGTTTTTTCAGCCAGAAATCATACATTTATGAATATTTTTGCTAATACTGATTGTCTGATTCAAATTAATTGATTTTATGCGGTTAATGATCGCACTAGTGTCACAGACAAATTTTCATGAAAAAACAATAAAATCAAATAAATACATGTGTATATGAAATTTTAAAAACAATAAGATACGTAAGAAATTAATTTGGTTATCCTAATTTTTTGTTTCAAGAACATTTGCTAAGAACATCACAAAGAGTCTCTAGGCCAAATATTAGCATATTTGGAGCTTTGTCTAGTGATTTGGAGCAAAAAGTCTGATATGCACAAATTACACATGAATTAGCGTAATTTGATAAAAACATTATTTTGGGGAAAAAATAACCAAACAATTTTTTAGAGTACATCGTGGGAGATGTGCATGCCAATTTTCATCCAGCTTTTTAGCAGACAACTGTACTAAGGGGAAACCCTGCCTATGATGGACACCAAACCAATCCCCATGGAGCAAACTGCGGCCATGTGTTTTGAACTGGTAGTCTCATAGGGTGGAGCCGTGACACTTGCGCGAGTTTTTAGATGTTCTTTTTCAATTTTTGTTAACATCTTGATATCAATTATAGACAAAATACATATCAAATTAAAGCTCTTGATGAGATCTTTAAGATGACACTTTAAGTTTGCACAAAGCATATGAACTTCTGAACTTATGACCACTTACGGTAAGTGAAAAAATGACAGGGTGGAGCTGCGGATCGCATGCGGTGGATCGCACGCGGTAAATTTCGAATAAGAGTAAGAATTTACCAATAACTTGTGGTCACTGTCCCAAATCAAGTAATACAAGCCTATTTGAAGTTAATTGGATATTTAGCATTGATTATCATGAAAATAACTGTGTACAATTCAGTACTTGGAGGCTTGAAGCCTAAAATGTTGGACTTTAAAATGGGAAATATACTGATCTGAACAGTGAAATATGATGCGATGAAATTTATGATGTTGTAATCTGTTTTGTTGATGTACACTGCTTGGGATATGATAATACCCACTTTGCTATTCAAAAAGATATTTAAACTTATCACTCATAACATGAAAATTAAGTTATTTAAAAATGTAAAGGTGGAATTTATTTTTAAAAGAAACAATTATATCAGTACCTTCAGGAATTTGAACAAATTCATGCAGTTTTTTATATGCCAACAAGATGTTTGCGCAACAGAAAATCTATAGCAGGTAGCATAGTAAATGTATACATTTTTGGAAAGCTCTAGCTCTGTAGAGTTCAAATATGATGTATTTTTTTGATGTGGGGTATAAGGTGGAAACAAACATTTCACATGACGTTGAGAATTTTATGCATGGAAAAAATCACTTTCTGTTGGTTGTTTCCCTTTAACCATTAAAGGCAGTGGATCTCATTTGCAAATATCCCCGCAGACCAGGAAAAGATAATCCATGCCCTTAGGCTATTGATGAAGGGAATGTCTGTGAAATCTGGGCATCAGTGATTGCCTAGAATTTGAAAAATGCAAAAGAAAACCAAAAGCCGTTTAGTGTACGTTCTAACGGTAACTATAATTCCACCAAAACTGGGTTTCTAGCTCCTATATTTCGCCAAAAGGTTCCCAGATGACATTTTCTTCTAAATGCCACTGTATTTACACAATGTTAATTTTTAGGCATGTTAAAGAGATCCCCTGCCTTTAACCCCACATAAAAACAATAACATTTTGGGATTCGTTGTGAAATTTCCTTTTAGAATATGTATGCTTTTCCTATGGTAGCATGCATAAATATTGAAATACTGCAATTAATTTCAAACGACAATTGATGCATTTCCCAGAATTGAAAAAGTGACTTTTTGATGTCACGTGAAAATCTAGCAGATCAAAACACATGGCCCTGCACATAAATGAACCTGTACAGAAAGGACACCTTTACTTTCCTTTTAGTGTCTTTTCTAGACAAGTTTTTCTGTACACATCTTAAAGGTTAGTGACATGATTGGGAACACTTGAAAATGTCTCAAGAACCAAATGAGTTGAAATATATACCAACTATACACTAGCAGATGTGGATCTCCCACCTGGGAGGATTTGTCTGTAATTTGTTTACTTAAGGAGAATCAAGCATAAACATAGGAGTATCTTATTTTTTTCCGGGGACGATAAAAATAAGCCCCATAGAGAGCCACACAGCAGGTTTCCGTGCTACTAGTGATATTGACATTGTTTGTTTTAGAATGAGTCAGTGTTTGACTACAAGATTTTCACAGGAGAATCCTTGCATAGTTTACTTGATTCTAGAGTAGTTTCAGTCCAAGTTGAGGACTACCCCTAATCATGTAATTTACCTTTAAGTATTAGATGTTTAGATCTGTAACTAGCAATGTATTGTCACTTAACAATACGCAATATCAGTGGAATTCCTCCTGTTAAAAAATGTAATGTAACTTTTATTTACAAATTATAATTGATGTTTTTGCTCTTATTTTGCCTGAAGCAAGACCTGTAAATCATGCTTTATATTCTTCCTTTTTTCACCCAATCAAGATTAGGTATTATTGTGTGTTCTCGTTCAAAGTATTTTCTTTTCTTTTTTTATTTATGCAGAATTGAATCCTGAAGTCAAAACAGACCTGAATGAGAAAGTTATCAAAGACAAAAGAAAAAGATCAGAGAGACATTAGAAAGAGTACTCAAACTTTATGTAAGTAATTAATAGCATAAGCCATTTTTTTTCAGTATTCAATGTTAAATAATAAAACAAAATGAAGATCCCCAAAATCCCCCCCCATCCCGAGATGTGTTTATAAAATGCTTTTAATTTTGGATTGGGTGGAAAACACAGTACTGAATGATCCTTGCAGGATGAAATAACAAATGAAATGGAGGTGGGCAGGGCACGTCATCAGGATAACAGACAACTGTTGGACAAAGAGGGTAACAGAATGGCAACCTTGTTCCAGAAAAAGGAAGAGAGGCGGACAAAAGCAATAATGGAGATATGCTACAACAGCATACAGAGGAACGACAAGGTTACGAGAGGCTAGAGACAGAAAGAAATGGAATATGCTCGAAGAGGCTTCATACTACAGAGAATGAACTAGCCTAGATAGATAAATGCAAATTTATTCATAATCAATGAAAAACTGACCAACAAAATGCTATTTCACCTTTATTTTAGGGGCAGATCTTGATTCTGTTTGTTTTGTATGACAGGGCTTCCAAACTTCTAGAAATCTGACATTCAGTAATCATGCTATTCGATGCAAATTTTTAGAAATACTTGTACACCCAAAGCAGCTTGTTTATCGCTATTTCCCTACTGATTTTGATTGTTTTTATTACTAGTATCTGATTGGCAGTGGAATTGAAAATTTCCCTGAAATTTGACACCCAGAAACTTTGTGGTTTGAGCTAGACCTTTCATACCACTTTCAGTTGCTCCGGAGTAAGTAGATACACTTAAACTGCGGACCGAATTTATGGTACCTTTCACACATGCAAGTACCACAGCAGTGTATCCGCAGTCTTTCCATGGTTTACATGCGAGTTCGAATCTCATGGCCCTATTTTCTGAATGAGCAGTTGCACAAAAATGTAAACACGCGCGAGATTACGGCGATAAGCCAATACCCACTTCCGGTCAGGAGTTACTCCGCTTGTAACCCTCTTCTCGAAGTGAGTCGAGTACTCCACTTTGAATCTGGATCGAAAATATTTCATAATTTTCATACTGACCTCTGAAGTGGAGTAACTCCTTCTGGACTCAGGAGTAACTCCGTTTCGGCTGTCAGTGTGAAAGCAGTATCAGAACTTTAAGCCATCCCAGAGACATACACTAGCTGGATATATACAGCGTGGCCCAAAAAGAATGCTACAGATGTGATCGTTAATTTCTTCAAACTCATTCACAAGATGTCATTGGTGATTAGTTTAGCGATTAGAACATTCTTTTTCCAACAATATGATACCATGATCATTGATTTTGAGTAATTCGTTGGGGTCCTGCGGCCATCATTCTGAGGCAATGTCGTTTCCCAAATTTGCCAATTTTTCAACAGCGGCGGTCACGAAAGCCCGAGATATTCTGGCGTCTCAGCTTGCCATACTGGACCAAACCCGCGATGACAAAGGGCTGGAATGCCTTCGCTTTCATAAGGAAGACGATGCACGCTACATCTCCATTGTCATCGGCAGTTTGTCTGGTATGGCATGCTCAGACGCGAGAATATTTCGGTATTCTGATGATCACTGGAGTGTAAAAAATAGTAAATTTGGGAAACGACATTGCCTCCGAAAAATAGCCCTGAGATCCAAACACCTCAATCAAAATTAATGATCATGTATCATTTTTTTGGAAAAAGAATGTTCTAACCCATGAACTAATCACCAATGACATATTGTGAATGATTTTGAAGAAATTAACGATCGTATCTGTAGCATTCTTTTTGGGCCACGCTGTATTATACATTGCATAATTTACTGATGTGCTTGTTTGAAATTTCTGTCAGTATATTGTATGTCGTTGATTTGTTTCTATATCTGCCACAGAGTCGTGAGGACCCTGATCGATACTCTGATTTCAAGAAGTCTGAAAGAATTTACGAGAAAAGGAGACTTGAGAAAGTCAAGCAGTATGGTATGTACTATGTTGTAAAGCCTGTTTCATTCTATGTAGCTTTTTGTCTTTCACATCAATACAAAAATTTGTAATTAATTTATTATACATATTTATGCAAATTTATCCAAAAGTATTGATTTGTTTTAAAATAATTCTTCTTTTTCATTTTATAACCATAAAACATATTTGTAAAATTGTTGTCTCGAACCAGAGCACTATATAAGGGGGAGGTGGTAAGACAGGTGTGAATGTTACAGTCATAGTAGTTGATTTGATAATCTAAAGCTACTGTTAGGAAGGCATCATGACCAATCAAAATATTTTATATATGTTTTATCAAATCAATGTCCAAAAGATTGTGATTTCGTAGATATGTCTTTTCATTCCACTTATGAATGTATGTAGGCCTATTCATATTATATTGTCTGATGATGTACATCTGTACAGTTACTACAGTATTATGTTGTAAAATAATTTTTCAAAACATGAAGAAAGGAAAAAAAAGACACATATTGAAGTACAAAAAAGTCAAAAGGAATGTTTCAAAATCACGTCTAACACTTCACACTACAAATTTTACTCTACTTTTTCCATCATCAAGTATCCTATAAAAGATGAAGTTTAAGGTATAACATTAAAGCTTTATGCCCAAAACTCGTATCCCTGCAATAATAGATTCTAAATGTCTTTAGTTTTTTTTAAATTGATTAATGAAAAATCTTGGGACCCCCCCCCCCCGAGATTTTGACTATATTTTACATTATAGCATCCAAAGGGTTAATAAGGCGTTAATGTTATATGAGTTATACCTCATCTGAAAGAGCGGAGTCTGATCTTTCAGTTGAGTTATAACTAGTGCCCAAAGTTTTCCGCTTTGCGGATTTTCCGCGAAAATTGCGGAAACGGGGGTAGAAAGCGGAATACGCAGTTTTTCAAAAAAATGTAAAAATAATGAAAAAAAAATCCATAATTAGTGAATTTGGCAAGAAATTTTAGTAATTATAACATACATCGGTTTCAAATGCGTCATGATTAGGCAATCATTTTTCACTTTTTCCATGCATTTGAAATAAGAAGAAAGGGTCTCTTTGAGTTTTCAATGAATTTCGAAATGGGGAAATTTAGAAAGCAGAAGAAACCAGATTTTGAGGTTTGTAAAGCAGAGGAAAGCAGAAAACTTTGGGCACTAGGTATAACTCATATAACCTTAACGCTTTATTAACCCTTTGGATGCTATAATGTAAAATATAGTCGAAAATCTCGGGGGTCCTCCACACCCCCCCCCCCCCCACCTGTGGTTCGACTAGTGTGACCAACTTATTCTAGCTTCCATAGATATTTATAACCTTAACGTCTTATTAACCCTTTGGATGCTATAATGTAAAATATAGTCAAAAATCTTGGGCCCCCCCCCCACTGTGGTTCGACTGGTGTGACCAACTTATTCTAGCTTCCATAGATATTACACAGGGATGTCAGATCTTTCAGATGAGGTATAACTCATATAACCTTAACGCCTTATTAAAGGGGAATGAAACCCAGACATCTACTTGCATTCAGAGAATAGATAGCAATAAGAGAAAGACAATGGTGAAAGTTTGAACAAATTTGACTGAACCGTTCAAGAGTTATAAATGTTCAAAGTTTACATAATCCTTATGTA
>JZLH01S0635989.1:10351-22910 GCA_001188425.1 Eucidaris tribuloides | reverse complement strand
TGCAGTCGAACTGCTCTAGTTCATTAATTAATTTTAAAAAAACTAAATACATGTACATTCAGAATCTATTATTGCAGGGTTATGACTTTGGGGCATAAAGCTTTCAAATAAACAAAAAAATCCCCAAAACTAAACTTGGGCTTTAACATTTATAAATGTTGAAATCAATTATAATTCATTTTCATCATTTTGAATTTGTAACAGTAAATAACCAATAAAAAAAAACTTTGCTAAACCAAGTCTTTTTACTATAAAAATTAATTTAGGAGATTCCTTATGAGGAATGATTTTTTATTTCACTTGATCTTTTGAATGCTTATATTAATCTTTAGTATTAATCTTTACTTTTGATTCAGAGGTGAGTAAATCATGACATTTGTTGTTGTTTTTATGTTCACTATACCTCCATGATTTTATCAGACTGTCACAGGTAATTCTCCCGATTAACAATAGGTCATTGAGCAATAGAGGGCACTACACATGTGCAGATTACACTGTGGTTCGACTGGTGTGACCAACTTATTCTAGCTTCCATAGATATTACACAGGGATGTCAGCAAAATTCGTGATTTTACTAATTAATGTGAGAGTGTCACACATTTGTGTCATGATTTTATGTGACCATTACAGGTAGCATAAGAATTTGTTGAGTATGTACACCACAAGTTTTAAACAAGTCATTTTTATGGGCTTTTTCAATTCTCAACCTATGTTAATGTATAAAACTGGAAGTTTATTGGTTTCATGTTCTCTTGGACAAGCGCACCCTCTATTTCTGAATACTGTATTGTCAATTGGGAGAATTATTCTGCATTCCTTCTAAATATGAATATACTAATGATATTCTTCTGATTTTCGTTTACAGAGGCTATCCGTGATGCCAGACAAGTCACCGTGGATTCCATTCCTCTTCCTGAAGCCCCAAACTGTAAGTTTTTGGCTGTTTTTCAATTATTGTGCTGTCTACTCTCTTTTAATTGTGTCTCACCTATCCTTGAAATAAATGAGAAAATGCACAATATCACTGTAGTGGTATAAAATTGGAATCACTCAGTCCAGTGCACAAATTTATTGGTCAAGCTGGGAGTTGGAAAAAAAATATCAGGCAAGACAAAGTTGAGCCCAATATTTTTCGACTCAGGACAAGACAAATTATTATTTTTTTGGACAAAGAAAGAATCAAATTCATTTTTATTTTTATTTTATTTTTTTTACATTTTTCAGGATCTTCTTCCACAATCTGTGCTGCCCTGCACCATCATTGTGCACAGTGCACACAGAACAGCAATGCATGCATAATCACCACAGGCAGACAGGAAGTCTAAAGTGATAATATTGGAAGCCCAATACCGAAAATTTACAAATGTGCATGTGTTAGATCATTTTGGCTCATATTGGACTACCAAGCTTTGAAGGTTGTTGAAGGCCATAAATTTTTTATTGGTTCTTCCTTTTTATTTATATAATATAGAAGGAAAAATTCCAAAGACCTGATAATGTAATTTGTTGTACTTGTCGAGTGTTGGCCATGTGCTTCAATTAGTTTGACAGATTACACTTAATTATCAATTTACCCTCCCCTTTCTTGCTTTGTAGTTGCTTTATTACCTTATACTTTCTCACTTTCAACTGTCATCCAAATATTGGTAGCCCCCAGTGAAATCACAGGAAAGAGTTAAAATTGTACAGTCAGTTTCTGCCAGTACAACTTCAGTTACTGAATAGATCAAAGGAAATCATTTACAGTAAATTATGTTTTGCTTGAAATCAATCGTATTGGGTTGAGACTTGGGCAGCAACTAAGAAGATAAAAAATAAGCTAATAAGAGTTACAGAAAGAGCGATGGAAAGGGTTATTGTAGGAGTTACAAGAATGGAAAAAAAATCAGAAATGTGGACCTAAGGAACAAAACAAATATCAGCACACAAGAAATCAAATCATCTGGCAGGATTGAACAATGCCACGAATGGGCACATAAAGTAATACTAGACTAGATTCTAAGAACACAAACCAAACAAAGGGGCAGAAAAAGTATTCATTGTATGGATGACATCAAAAAATTTAATTGTGTTATGGCTACAACAGCAACAAGATAGCATGAGATGGAAATTGATGAGGAAGCCTTCCTTTGTCAGTGGAGAGATATAGGGTAGAAAGAAAGAAGTTTAAAATATTATAAAGTGTAAAATATTGTGTTAAATGTTATGATACTTCTGTGTAGTTGGTGGTTTGATTGAATGCCCTCTATGTTAACTTTTTTTTAGCCATGTACAGTATCATCAGCCATACCCCTCCCAGAGGATATCCCCCTCCCTGGGGCACAACCGCCATCCATCCTGAAAAAGTCATCATCATATGGGTACGGCATTCCTTGCAAATCATCATGTGTCTGGCAGAAGGGCATTAGCATATGATCCAAGCAAAAGGGCACTCACCATAGATTACCTCTAATTTGAAAACCATGGGCGTAATTCATATGAAATCAAAGTATTGTGTTAATTTTAGATCCTTCTGTCAGTCTGTTACGTGGAAATATCAAATTAGCCAATGCATTTTGAATTAGAAGCAATTTATTGTCAGCGTCGTTTTGCTTGGACCATATGCAAAGACGCTTCTCCCGGCAACGCAATAATTAATGTTGATAGCCATACACCTTCATAGTTTGTTGTATTTTTGAAGGATTAATATTAATCATACTAGCTGCAGTAGTAGGAATGTAAGTGCAGTAGAAGTAGCAGTTTCAGTAATAGAAGTAGGAATAAAGAGGTAGTATTACTAGAACTAGTACAAGCAAGCATTGACCTAGTAGATATATTAGAAGCCATAGTAGTAGTATTAATAGAAGTATTATAGAAGTACTAATTACAGCAGTAGTAGTCTTAGTAGTAGTAGTAGTAGTAGTAGTAGTAGTAGTAGTAGTAGTAGTAGTAGTAGTAGTAGTAGTAGTAGTAATGGTAGTCTTAGTAGAAGTAGTAGTAGTAGTAGTACTAGTAGAAGTAGTAGTAGTAGTTGTTGTCTAGTAGAAGTAGTAGAAGTAATAAAGAAGTTGTAATTAATAAAAATTATAGTCATAAAAGAAATGGTAAAAATAGTAGTGGTGCAGTAGTTGTGATAACAGAAGCAGTAGTAATAGTTGTCATCGTCATACTGTAAAAGTGGAAATTTTCGTGCTTAGAGTTTGGCGACATTTTGCATGTTTTTAATTTCACGGAGAACCGAAATACAGAGCAAGCTGCACAACTCTGCCTCTATGCAGCCACCCACAAAGTGCATGTATGCACAGTATAAATACGGGATACACTGAAAGAATGCAAAAATTAGCTTTGCCGAAAAATGTTTGCATGATTTTATTTTCACGCTATCATTGGCGAGCGCGAAATGCAAGAAAATTTCCACACCGCAAAATATTTCACGTTTACAGTAGTTTTAAGAAGAAGTGGAAGTCATATTGTTTAACACAGTCAACATCTTGTTCTCTGATAATTCTCAATTATTTCCATCAAATGCATAGTTGTTCTAATACTGAATAATATACTTATTCATGGCTGCTTCATGGAATAAACAAATTCTGAGTAAAACTCTGACTTTGTGTTTGTTTGTTTTTTACGTCATACAGACCTCACTACTGCCACCTCCCTTTATGAATGAACTGATGCCAGCCGCCCCACCCACACTTCACACTGGCCGTACTGTCTCCCTAATGCAAGAAGCCCCTGGACCCCCTCCGGGCCTCCTCCAGGGGTTGCCGTGGCCCCACCCGGTCCCCATCAGGTCTTCACCGCATCTTGCCGCTACATTCTGATGGAGCAGAGGTTACGAGAGGAAGAAGGATATGTCTATTAATGCGACAACTCAGGGGCCTGGTTGAAAAATAATTACTCTACTGGGGCCATTCCACTGAGCCATTATGCTCTTATGAGTTAGATACTGTAGTTAGGAAAGTGGTGCAACAGTACACACAAGAATAATTTGGTTTTATTTTGTGTGTTGGGTAAGATGCATGTGAAGTGTGAGTTACAGAATAAATGAAAAAGTTGTTGATTCCCCATTTTTAGGCATCTATCAGAGGTGTCAATCTGGGGGGGGGAGGTAAGCAGGGGGTGGTTGCCCCTCCCCATGAAAATATGGGGCGCAAACATTGCTTTGCTACCCAATAATTTTGATAGTTTGAAAAATTCATAAAACGTACTGCAAGATCAATGCCACTGACATCCATAGAATTGATATCTTTATCATATGTAATCTTATTGTATATACATTTTTGCTTGGTAAATGCATTATTTTAATTGTAATGTTAATTCCTTTTTGAAATTGGTCACTCAGTGGGCATGATCATCTGCTAAATAAAAAAACTGAAAAAAGAAAAAAAAAGATAATTGCATGAACATTTCAATTTTTACTGGTAGAGTTTGAGCTGACTTATTGATCTCACTTGTAAGAGAAAAGTTTCTTAGGTTGAGAGTGACAATGTGTTTTTCAGTGCCTTAAAGGTTAGTGACATGATTGGGAACACTTGAAAATGCCTCAAGAACCAAATGAGTTGAAATATATACCAACTATACACTAGCAGGAGTGGATCTCCCACCTGGGAGGAATTGTCTGTAATTTGTTAACTTAAGGAGAATCAAGCATAAACATAAGAGTATCTTAATTTTATCCGGGGACGATAAAAATAAGCCCCATAGAGAGCCACACAGCAGGTTTCCGTGCTAAGAGTGATATTGACATTGTTTATTTTAGAATGAGTCAACGTTTGACTACAAAATTTTCACAGGAGAATTCCTTGCATAGTTTACTTGATTCTAGAGTAGTTTCAGCTCAAGTTGAGAACTACCCCCAATCATGTCATTTACCTTTAATCCTAAAAAGACACAGCTATTTTGATGCCTAAGAAGACTGAGATCTCGGCCGTGGATCTCATGATTGGTGTGAATTTTTTCATTTCAAGCACAGAGAGTCTCATGTAAACTACGGAATTGCACATATTTTTTTTTTTCAAATATACTTTGTTTATTTGTAATTAATTAATGATGAAAATATATGCATCGGATCACAGCCGATCATGCAGTGTGCGGTAGGCTTTACACATGTTCTGTTTTGTTGCAAATGACAGATGACAATACATCGGAGGAAGACTCCGACATGGAAGATGATGCAGAAAACAAAGTGATGGAGAGAGGTCACGGCTCGGACGACATGGAAACGGATGACAGCGACAGTGAAGATGAGGGGAGGAGGAGAGAGACGCTGAGAGATAGCGACGAAGAAGATCGTCTTGTGCGGGAAGATAGAGATGATAGTGATGATGAGGATGATAAAGATGAGAGGGTCGCGACGATGAGGATGGAGAGGGAGGATGATGAGGAGGATGACTGGAGGAGGAGGAGAGGCAGGAGGCGGAGATCGAGCAGTGATGAGGAGGAAGAATCGTACCGGTCAGAGACAGGTAAAGTGGACTAGATTAATTACAAGTTCAAATCTGCGTCTTGTTTTCATTGTTACCTGCCCAGGGACCTAATATGAGGCTTCTGTTAGGGATGTGAAGAGAATCAATGTAGAGCTAATAGATTGTGGCTAATGAAATGATGTCAAATTAACGTAAGTAAAAGTACTTGTTTACATCAGTTAAACTTATTGGACCTCAACTGGATGACTTGCACGTCTGCCAACTGTCCCTATTTTCCAGGGATAGTCCCTATTTTTGGCAAAAGAAAAAACGCTTTTTACCCATTTTTAAAAAATTTTATCCCTATTTTTGCAAATACATGTATTTGTCTGTAGTAATGTATAGGGTATTGAAGATTGTCCCTATTTTTCAAATTTGTTACCCCATTTTGTCCCTATTTTTGAGGTTTCAGGGTTGGTAGGTATGTGACTTGTAATAATCTTAACAGACAAAGGATCTAAAACATCCTAAGGAACCCACAACATTGATTCCATTAAAGGTATTGGCTAACATTTACCACAGTTTAAAAAAATCTGAGCTACATGATTCCCCATGCTACCATTGTCTTCGATAAGGTCTAAAAATGACGCCCTGAAAAAATTGTATTTCAAAATGATTATTTAGTGCTTTAAAAAAGTGAAAATCGTAAGTTGATCGGATTCACCTGCCCATTTTCTCCCATAGATTTACTGTGTGTACACCTATGCTATTTAAACTTGCCCCGAGTTTTAATTGTTTATTCATGCATAACTTGCAATTGGCAGTGTAACTTTCCAAACTTTTTTATTCTAGGGTGTTTATTTGTCCATATGAACACTACTATGTAGTTCAGATATCAAAATTTGAAAATTTTTAATTGAAGCTCCTCAATGTTAGCCTATCACTTTAATTGAATCTGTTTTGTTATTGAAATATTTATTTTAGGTTTTAAAAAATTGAGAGTTCAAATACTGGTAAAGTGTTTGTCCATATAAATGTACTACCGTGTAATCTGTAGTGGTACAGTTTTGAAGTAAGTAGTGAACAATGTATGAACAAAAGGATAACTGTCCATAATTTTTTCCTGGTTTTCTTTTTGTTTACAATGCAGATAGGAAAAGGTCAGTGCGATTTTGCCGACGATGACACAGAGGACCGACTCAAAGCCGAAGATCGGAAATCTGCCGCCAGAATGGATCCTCTGAAGCGCAATATGTTGAGCCATTGCGGCCGGCAGGTACCTGTATGGAGGCACGATTGAAGATTGATGAAGATGAACTAGAGTGTAAGGGTTAGTGATGACGGACCGGGGAGCCTATGAAGAAGAGAGGACGAAGGAGGGATGTGATGATACGAGAGGCGAGATGATGAAGGGAAATCTGAGGAGGAAAAGTCCTGGCCCATATTTGAAGCCATGCAACAGTCGCAGCAGAGGCAACCTTGTCCTAAACCTCTGATACCAGGTCCACCTCTAAGACCCCTCCAGGCGCTCCACCCGGAAGCACCCATCGGTCAGACGGCGGCTCTCCCACAGCTGGAGGTGCACCCTCGGGTCCCGCTGCGTCCACCCTGGACCCCTCCGACAGCCCCCGGTTTCCCACCTGGGTTACCTTCCGCAGGGGTGCACCCAACTTTACAGCCCCCTCCCTAGACCACAACCCCCACCCCCAAGGATGATCCACAGGTCCACGCCCCCAGACTGGCCGTCTCACAGCCCCGCCCCTGGGCCACCACGGGTGTTCCTCCCTCTTACGAGGAGGCCCACCCCACGGTTTACATTCCTCCTTCCCGAGTATGTTGCCCCTCCCCGAGCCTAATTCCCAGCTCCTCTCCGACCGGGAATGCCCCGCCCCGAAAAACCCAATGTCTTCACGGCTGCACCAATGATCAGGCGCCTGCCAACAAAAGCGGAGGAATCGGCGGAAATTAAGTCATCGGCGACCATCGAGGCTAAACCACAGATCCGCAACCTGACGGCGGATGTGACTCGCTTCATGCCCACGTCTGTCCGCATCAGGCGAGATGCCAAGGGCAAATCGAAAGGACTCAAATCCGGTGCGGAAGAGACTAGCATAGCTCCTACGATGAAACCAAGTCCTGCTATACAGGCAGCAACAAAGGATGACGCTTATGATCAATTCATGAAAGAAATGGGAGAACTCATGTGAATGCTGAATTTTTTGCAGCTGTAAATATCAACTTTAAGGGTTCCCACAGGCATGGAAAAATCTGGAAAGTCATGGAAAATTTACTTCTTCTTGGAAGTCGTGGCACATCTTGGAATATGGGAAACAATCTCCGAAGTCATGGGAAGTCATGGAAATCGATCTTTGGTGTGGGGCCGAGGGTGGCTATAACAGGCTTCCAGTTCGAACTGACAAGGATGTTTAAGCATTCAAGCCAAAGTATAGTTTTGGTCCATCAGACAATTTATTTTGTCAATCTTTCACAAAGTATTCTATTCTAGACATCAGAACTCAACATCAAACAAACTGATAATTCTTTATAGTGACAAATTGTGATGTTTAAATTATTGGAGAGCATGTAGCAGTATCTACATTACCTATGGGAAATGTCCCCCTCCCCTGACATTTTACATTCTGAGTAGTTTCTCAAAAATGAAAGAGTTTTGGGGCATTGATCGATCAATAGAAGTCTATCAAAAAACATAATAGCAAAAAATTGCAGTTTTTACCATTTACCAAAACTATACTTGGGGTTTAGTATCCTCACTAATTCCTATTCTTATTTAGTGTTGTAACTGATTGTCAGATTTTGAAAAGGTGGAAGGTTGAACGGGTGTGGCATCCCTCTATATGCCATTTATGCTGCATGGATGCTGCAACCCTTACCAAAGTGGCACTTATCTAGTAGGTCATGGAGAGGCATAGGACGTTATAGAATTTGGTTTTCAAATTTCTGTGGGAAGCCTGTGGATCAGCATCAATCAGTTGCTGCATTTGTGAAATAATTTCAGTGGAGAAGTTGTTGAATCCAGTGCAAAAGTATTTTCTCTTGTGTCTTGATCTGTTCAACAAATGACAGTCGGATTTTGTAAACTGAAAAACTGTTGTTAGATGAAGTACTAAATCTGTTAGCAGAAGTAGACCGTTAGCTTTGACATAAGAAAGGTAATTGACAGGCACCTTTTTCTTTCTTGATAAACTGAGAGGTTTGATGCATTCAGAGGGTTTGATGATGTGATACCATTGCAAAAGTACTGTATTTATCTCAAAAGATGTACCCAGGTCAGTTTGTTACGGCAGACTGAGATAA
Organism: Eucidaris tribuloides; assembly: GCA_001188425.1. Lineage (NCBI taxonomy): Eukaryota > Metazoa > Echinodermata > Echinoidea > Cidaroida > Cidaridae > Eucidaris > Eucidaris tribuloides. The sequence continues at coordinate 14,208 of JZLH01S0635989.1, read as the reverse complement.
CTCATCTGCTCTCACAAACAAAATTGATCAAATGAGTTTCGATGTGGAACTCATATTAGTCAAAGCCACGTAGCGTAGATGCTAGACATATTTGCAATTCACCTTTTTACATTACTTCATCCCTTTCCTCCAGAAGTAAAATTTTTCACATCAGTTCTGTGTAATTCATTGTGAAATGTACAAGTTTACAACATTTCTGTCATATTAACCCATATTTTCTGGGCCTAAATCGTGTGTTTACAGCTGTTGTATCTGAGGCTGGCTTGAGGTCATTTTCTGGTGCCCTCAGTCTCGGTCTCGGTCCAGTACACCTGTACATAACCTATGGAAAGATTGTGTTTTGGGGCGGCCTCGGTCTCCAAACTTGTGGTCTCAGATACGACAATGATGTTTACCTTACTGGATTTGATGGGTTCACAATCACAGTACCATCTTGCGACTCCAGAGTTCAGCCTATTTTGTGTAGATCAACCACAAGATGTGTGGTAAGTTAGCCATACCCAAACAAATTGGTCTGTGTTGTGAAGTGTGCAAATTTGAAGCCAAATACTTTTATTGTTGGCAGTTTTACTACATTTATTCTTTGCTAAATTTCCATTTGATCTTGTTTTTCGCGTGCAAGTCCAGCAAATTATGATTAACAATGACACTGCAGCCTACTCTTGGTAGGTGTACCTATCTGGTTAGGTATTGTCATTTGTCAACCCACTAGCTAGCCGAACATGTGGCCAGTCATGGCTTGCTGTTGTGGATGCTGTGAGTTGTGAATCCACTGTGATTGAGAATATGTGGGCTCCTTGATTCTATCATTAATATCCATGAGCTTCAACTTGCTTTTGGTACTGAATCCACACACTGTATTAGGCAGGGATGGGGTCGAGCCCAGATTTTGCCAGCCTTGGCCTTGGCCGTAGACCGAGTCACGTGTACACAGTGTATGTGAAAAATATTTTTCCAGCGGCCTTGTGACTCGGAACGTCTGCCTCGACTTCATCCCTGATATTAGATACAGCCGTCATGCACTGATGATCATTGCATGTGTACACATAGAATGCCACTAACAATGAGAATGCAAAATTACAGTTGCTTTCACGAAATCTCAGCTACTTCTATTGTTAGAGAGTGTGTCTGCAAATCACTAGATCCCAGGTTCAAATCTTGCTGGAAACAATTCCTTCATCAAAGTGTATTTCTGTTGTAATTAGATTGGGGATGAGGTTCATTTTGTCAGATGAAAATCAAGATGTCCGTAAGAAAGAAAAACAACCCCAGTGTGAATCTATTCTGGTACCTCCCATCAAGTTAGTCTGAATATTAAAGGTTAGTGACATGATTGGGAACACATGAAAAGGCCTCAAGAACCAAATCAGTTGAAATATATACCAACTGTGCATCAGCTGGAGTAGATCTCCCAGCTGGAAGGATTTGTCTGTAATTTGTTTACTTGAGGAGAATCAAGCATGAACATTAATTCTATCGGGGCATGATAAAAATATGACCCGTATAGAGCCACACAGCAGGTTCGCCTGCCACGAGAGATATTGACATTAGTTATTTTAGAATGAGTCAACGTTTGACTACAAGATTTTCACAGGAGAATCCTTGCATAGCTTACTTGATTCTAGAGAAGTTTCAGCCTATGTTGAGGACTACCCCCAATCATGTCATTTACCTTTAATAATAGAATCGAGGAGCCCATGTACTCTCAACCATCCACTGTATTGAAATACTAGTAATTTAGGATGTTACTGTATACAAAAAATAATAATGTCTTGTTATGTTTGGTAAGTTCAGTCCCTGTTGGATATTTTCAAGAGAAAAAAACACTTTATTATCAATGTAGAGTATGTATCACCATTTTAAGTGGTGTACTGCTTGTTGGAAAACATGACAACATGACATTTTAGAAGAGATGTTAGAAATATTTTGGAGTCATTCAAACTTTAATAATATTGTGGACGTACAAATGGTGCGAAGGTTTACAGTGTTGAGGAAAATATGAATACCATATGGCATAGAAAGGGTTTTATGAATTAACTTATTAAATTCATTAGAAATGTATTCACAAGAAGGTTTGACTAAATGGTTAAGGATGAAAAGCTATTTCTCTTTAAAATGGCTGAATGTAGCCATTCCTAGCCAATTCAATGAGAAAAGGAGTAAATTATTAGTTAATTCATGTGAACATACATGTAATTTAATTGCCATAATGCAACAACTCTAACTCTTTGGTTGAATGATGTCATTTTAAAATGAACCACACCCCATCTTTGAACTTCTGATGTAGCCCCCATGTACGAGTTTAACTTCATCATTGAAACTGGGCTGTAAATTCTTGATCTCAATCTCACTATATCCTTCAAATACTTCAAATACACAGACCCTCTCCTCCCCCTCCCCTAATGTTCAATTTTATTCTGGTAACAACTTCACTGTTTATAAAAGTATAAACATGAAATATCTTACATGATCAAACAAATTGAAGGTAAATTTTGAGAAAAATAGGGGGAAAAAAGTCAACATAACATATGTAAAGCTTTCGAAAAGTCTGTCATACAATCAACTATATTTACTACCAACACTGGTGTACAAATGCTGTAAATGATTGATGAATAAATACGTTGTCAAATTCATTTGATATTACTGTCTTGTATTGTTCTTTTTAATTGGTAGAGGTGTTGTCTTTGGGAACTCGTGTCAATTTTATGAAGGTGAGAACTTGAAGACATTGTTTAATATTGTGGATTCTCGATTTAAAAATTTGTATAACTGTGATAAGGATACATAAACCATGAAAATACAAAAGTTTTAAAAATTATGCTGCCACGGTCAAAATATCAAATGATTATCACTTTCATAATAAACGTCCACCAGACAATTTATTCATACACTACAGTCTATATGGGTAAATGTATTTAATAAAATTGGTCACTTATAGATTTTCATTTTTTAAAGGGACCGTAAAGTCGCGAGTCGTGGGCGTTTGGACCTGGCCCGACTCGGGTAATATTCGGGAATGCTGGTATACTTTCGGAAAACGAGCGCACACGTATTTACCCGAAGAAAGGCGAACTAAGCCCAACTGACCCTCATCTGCAATACTGTTCGCAGCTCCACGATTGTTGTTACGCACCACTGAACTCTACACTACGTAGCATAGAGTTCAGTGTTACGCACTGCCTTGCAATAGGGGCAAGCGTAAGGTGTATAAACGTACATGGATTACGAGCGGCGCGTCCCTTTAAAGCACCTGATGATCGTTTGAAGTGCTGTAGTGCTACATGTATATTATTTAATCCCTTAAAGCTGTTCAGTTCTTTAGAGCTATGTTGACCTCTAGAACGATTTCAACCAACTTTTACACAAGTGTGTGTTACCATGGATGGGTGAACTGTTTGATAATTTGGACCCACGGAAGCAAAGAACATAAATCATAAGTTTCGGTTGATAACTCAGAAACTGATTAATAGATTTGGGAGTCGAGATCACAAATCACAGATCGTGAGATGAGGGGTGGGATTGTGCCTGATCAGGGGGATGCATCACAGCCACGATCTCTGGCGGGGATAGCATGTACAATCCCACATTTTTTAGGAAAATAAATGCTAATATAAAGCCTTATTGATACATGTAATGAGTGTGTGTGTGTGTGTGTGTGTGTGTGTGTGTGTGTGTGTGTGTGTGTGTGTGTGTGTGTGTGTGTGTGTGTGTGTGTGTGTGTGTGTGTGTGTGTGTGTGTGTGTGTGTGTGTGTGTGTGTGTGTGTGTGTGTGTGTGTGTGTGTGTGTGTGTGTGTGTGTGTGTGTGTGTGTGTGTGTGTGTGTGTGTGTGTGTGTGTGTGTGTGTGTGTGTGTGTGT
>JZLH01S0635978.1:0-11873 GCA_001188425.1 Eucidaris tribuloides | reverse complement strand
AGAGACAAATCCTCCCAGCTAGGAGATCCACTCCAGCTAGTGTATAGTTGGTTTATATTTCAACTCGTTTGGTTCTTGAGGCATTTTCAAGTGTTCCCAATCATGTCACTAACCTTTAAGGTCGATCAGACAATGTTTTTGTCAATCTCTCACAAATTATTCATTGTCACCCCAGACAAAAAAAACAACAACGCTATACCCACTGAAAATTGAACTAATGTGACAAAAAGTGATGCTTCAATATTGTCTGAGAGCATGTAGTGGTACGTACATTTTAACTACATGTCTTAGAGATGCCCCTCCCCCCGTATCACCCTTTCCCGATTGGTTCGCTTGCTCGGCGCACAAAATGCAACCCCTTTACATTTATTAAAATAATAATAACTAATACCACGTTCAGCCTCGTGGAGTATAGCCCCCTAAAATGTCCTGCCTTGGTAATTTAAAGACCCTATCTGACATTTACCAAAATTTGTTAAACTTTGACATCCGACCTAACGTTACATGATATTGTTTAATTGGACAAATAGACACCCTATAACACAAAAAATACAGAGTTGTATTGTCAAAAGCAATTATACACAAATGAATATCAGCATATGACTTAATCTCTGATGGAGAAAAGAGTCTGTGACACGGCAATTTTTTTTTTTTTGGGGGGGGGGAGACTGGAATGGTCGTTCATTAAAATTCACTCTGTAAAAAAACTTGATGATCGTTTTAAAGTACAATTTTTAAAGGCTTCATTTTTGGACCTTATAATATGAGACACACATAGCAACCAACGATTATGTAGCTCAGAATTTCTAAAACTTGAAATAATGTTAACTTTTGCCTTTAAGACATTTTTTTTTTCGGAAATAATACAAAGAGAGATTCTTCGCCAGCTTACCGTCGACTGTTACATCCACATCCATATCGCCGTCACATGCATCACCAGTGGCTGTTGGAACCTGACTTTCGGGGAATTCCCCACCGGTTGGTGATCGATCAGTCGGTGGGTCCACGATCCCACGGCCGCCGACGCTTGGGTCGGGCCTTGACAGGGTGGAGGCGGCGGGAGATGTCTTGTCTTGAGGCAGTGATGAGGCGGGGACGGTGGGCGCGGGAGTGATGCTCATGTGGGTCAGAGTCTGGGAGAGACCACCTGGTTGCAGGCACAACACCAACGAACGACGGCATGCTCTGAACATAAAATACCCACATGACACATTTATAAGTCTGGTGTTTATCGGTGTTGTGCCGAGGCCGGCCTTGAGGCCAATTTTTAGAGTCCTTGGCCTTGGCCTCGATCGGAGGCCCTGTACAAACTCTATGGTAAAGACCAACCGCACAATTGTCAATTCCGCTTTACTTTATTTACAAAATGTCAAATGCCGTTTTTCTTCGCGTTGTATTTTTGCAATTTTCCGACTTGGATTTTTTGTTGGAAAAAAATCACAAATAACGTCGATAACGGTATTTTATTAGGTATTTTTTGGTGAATAAGTTTAGTTTTATTTATCAGTTATTTATAAGTTTTACTTTGGGGGAATTTGTATGCATGATTTTTTTTTTCATTTTTGTTCAAATGCTGTTTTCTGTGTTACACCTTAAATTCCGTAATTTCCGCGGAAAATTCGCGACGCGGAATACTTTGGCCTTTAGTCTATGGGAAGGTAATGTTTTCAAGCGGCCTTGGACTCGGAGCTTATGGTCTCTGCACAACACTGGTGTTGATGCCATAGATTTGAAATCCAATAAGAGAGTATGTATAGTAGGGGCGGCACTACAGGGGGGGCAGAAGGGGTCGACTGCCCGCTATGGTTTTTAAACTTATCAAAATTAGGGGGTGGTTTTTGAGGAAATTTCGCCCTCCCCTGAGATTTCCTGTTATAGATATACTGAGGCAGTGTCCCATCGATTTGTTTGGCCGTAGAACGGGTTCCCGGCGAACTGTGCGTCGGTGCTTGACCGTGGTTTGGCTGTGCAGCAGGTCCCCCCCCCCCCCATGACCCCTACTCCCCCAAGATTTTATCCTGGCGCCGCCCCTGTACTGTAGGTACAATAATGTGACAATAATATGCATAATATTACTGATTTATATTATCTTGATATAGTAATATTATCTAATATCTGTATGATCCAGAAGGGTGATTTTTAAAAGACTACTTTTTCATTCGCATGAGAATTACACATCGTGTCTTATGACCTGACATTACTCAAATTAGGCTTCACTCGCAGAAAAAGTTTCAAAACTCAACTATTTTATACAGTGTAAGTCGAAAGGCAGCGGAAACTTTGAATGTGAAAATCTCATTTAAATTGTTTACTCTAACGAATGTCCATTTTTGACAGTGTTTTTTCACAAATCAATTAAGAATCAAATATATTTTGTCAATACATAATTCTAGCTTGTAAAATTAGATATCAGATAATTTTCAAACATACACATCAATCATCATCAGGTATCTTTACCATTGCCCACAGATCCCTGTGGGACGTCCCCCCCCCCCCCAAACTTGGTTTGTTTGGGGAGAATCATACCCTCCCCCTCGATTTTTAAAGTGTTTGTTTTGTTCATTCATTTTCTTTTCTTCATTTTTTGAAAGATTTTGGTATCTACAAACCTGTTCAAAATGGCGCAATGTGACAGGAATGAATTACTGAACTTTGATAATCTAGTGGGAAAGTACATCTTCCACTTGTTATAATAATGGGTTAGGTTAGGGTATGACAATACATTTATGATACCCGGTTTTTCCCCGCGGGAGGGTATTAAAATTCGCTTCGGTTGTTTCCGCTCGCGCGCTCCCCCCCCGCCAAAACACCACGCATTATCCATGAAATCCTCGCTACTCGCAAGCAGGGCGATCGATCGATGTTTGGGATTGGGGGCAGAAAGTGAAGAAAAATGTCAAAAATTTTCGGCGCGCGCTCTAAATTGCAAATCTAAAGTTTTGCGCGCGAAGTGCGCCGAAAAAAATTTAAATTGTGTATGCTTAATAGTATTTTTATGCTAAGTTTTAATGATTTTGTAGTGCTTTCCCAATACTTGTTGAACATATCCTTGCATTACATCATATGAATTTTCAAGTTGTCAAAAGATAATGGGGGGGGGCAAATCGATATGCTTGGCCCCCTCCCCAAATGATTCCATTTTTGTGGCAAAAGCTCCCCTTGCCACGCCAGGATCGATGGCCCCTGACTGAAGCTACCATGCCGGAGTTGTTCTGAGGGAGCAGGTACCTGAAGAGGAGGCATGTCACACTCCGGGTCCACCGGGTACCGCGGGGACAACCGGTGCGCTTCCGATGGGGTTCTGATGCTGGACTACGGAAAGGGAATGTTGAAGAAATCGATTGCGACTGCTGAGGTAGGCTTGCCTTGGCCGCCGTACCATCCATCTGGGGCCCCGGCGGCGTCGGGTGGGACGCGTATGGTGACGCGTGGTGATATTTGGTACTTCGTGGCGGTGCCTGCGGGGAAGAACCGGGGGTGGGCATTCGCGCCGCAATAGGAGGAGTAGGGAGGTTCGTGTTGCGCTGAGTAATCTTGAGTGAGTGGATTGGACACGGCCCTGATTCCCGTGGGGGTTTCGGTGAAGAAACGGCCCGAACGGTATTACTTCGGACCGGGACTGTTTTGTAGAGGTAATATATGTTTTCGCTGAAAGTCAATAGATTTATTGAAAGAATAAACAAGACATATCACTAATATTAATCATGATAGACCCAGATTTATCGCCGTTATAGTGTTACCATGGGCAAACGCAACTTTTCCACACGCTCGAAAATGCGTATGCTTCTTCTTCATCCAATAACACTTGGATGTGCCAAATTTCACGAATCGTTGTTTGAGATTGATCCGCATTTATGATTTAATGATGATACAGGTGCCATGGCAACGAGGTTGGTAATTTGTTACATCTTCACCTAAAAAGCCAATGTTTGTACTGATTTGGCATGAACATTGCTTTTCGAATGACAAATTTTCTACGGACTCTTTTACAGATGTTATAATATCCGTTACCGTGGCTACACCATTATTTTCGACACATCCAAAATATGCCTTGCACATCTTCATCCAAAGACTAATGTGTGTGCAAAAATTCCTTGGACACTTTGCTCGAAAACTGAGGATGTAGTTCGATTCTGTTAGATTTGTAAATGGACCGACAGCCAACCGTACGCTGATTACCTCCTTCAAAACTTCGTTTGGCGGGAATATAAACAAAATCAGCTAAGATTTCATTCCACAGGCTCAAAATTTGTCGTACATGGGGTTAACCTTGTCAATCTCCTTCTCTTTGTTTTCTCTCCTTTTCTTGCCTCAGTTTTCTTGCTCTTCTTCCATTTTTGTTTCTCCAGTTTCTGTAACAAGAATACAAGGTTTACACAATATAATTATCTTATTAGCAGATAAAAGAATAGAAGGGTTTCAGTTATGCAGAACAAATGGTCGTCTAATACAAGCTGTTTGACTGAACTAAAATGTGTAGTGTAATGACTCTTTTTTACCACTTTCTATCCTGTCATAGAGTACAAATTAGGGTAGCCGTAAATTACCAGCACCATAGTCAGTGGCGTATCTACGGGGCAAAGGGGGGCACGTGCCCTGGGCACACTCACGGGAGCACAAAATAAGGCAACAGAGAGAAAAGAAAAGGGGCAAAAAAGGAAGAAAAAATCTGAACATTGAGATGCATGCACCCCTGCCAGGTGGCCACAAGTATACAGTGGAAGTGGAAACAGGAGTTTTATATATAAATACGAGAATTTTCTAAATCCGGTCGCTTCTGTTGCCCTGTGCACAAATTTCATTTAGGATCTCGTAATTTTTTGCACTTGTCCGATATCTATGTATCTTAGTGGTAAATATTGTATAGAAATGTCAAAATTTTGACACCAAAAGTAATTCTTGTTGCCCTGCTGATACTAAGAGTTTAACCAATTTCTTGCGCCCCAACACAGAAATGTAATCAAAGATTTTGTAAAGTTGTATTTTTTGGGGGGGGGGGGAAAAATAAAAAGTTCGGGTTGATTTGCCAACTTTCCTCGATGATGTTTTCAATTTGGCGCCTCATTTGACAAGAAGTAACACAATTCCATAACGCTTCCAGATTCAGAAACATATCGCTCAGATTGCAGTGATCTTTTGCCAATTTTCTTATGTATCAAATGCTTTAGAAATTGCGTTTTTAACGATTTAAATGGCAAAGACACTCCACCGATCGGTTGTTCTTCTTCCTTCACCCATAGAGTTTGTGCCCAATGATGTTTTAGCGGGGGGGGGGGGGGTTCACAATTCCAATGTTTGCCCCGGCGACATTATCCTTAGATTCTTACAGTCATTCCTTTAAACAGTCATGTTTAACATCGTATTTTCCTTCAAAGTTTTGGAACAAATAATACATCAACTACCAAAAAAAATGTCCTTTGGTAGAATTTGTGATGGTCAAATGGGTTGACTCCTGCCCGCATTTGCTCGGCGACAGTTGCTCTGGTGATAATATTTCAGAAGACAGGGTTTGGGGTTTAAGGGTTGCCATTGGTTTCCAGTTCAGAGCAAGATAGGGTTAGTGTTTGGGTTAAAGGGTTAGGGTTGAGGTAAGGTAGGCATAGAAATAATCGTCGGAGCAATTGCCCTGCTGGAAAAAACAGAAAAAGGAAGCAGTGTTTTGAATACCAATGTGAAAATACAGTGTGAACACAGTGTGAACATAGTGGAACACAGTTGAACACAGTGTGAAATCTCTTCACAGTGTTAAATTAAGGGCATTAAAACCATTGTGGAATCATCAATTCACAGTGTGGAGCAAAAAAACACCACTATGTGAACACCCTGTTGAAAAAACCTCACCCACAGTGGGATTCATCTTCACACTGCTAAAGTTCGGGCGTTTGTTAACAAAGCCGGACTTTGTGAACACACTGTGAACACACTGTGAAAAACACTGTGGGTCATTGTGTTCTTTCCAGCAGAGTGTCGCCGAGAGCAAATTCGGACATTCCGGTCAGATGATCATTGCCATAATCATATACCTAGCCTTTAATTGATCAAGGCCTCAGGGGCTTAATGATTTCGCCGTCAGCGCAATACCCAACTAGCGGCCTGGAACGAGACTAACCGCGCTGAACACCCAGTGACAAAGCAGGCAGGGGCGAAGAAACAGCCAATCTTTCAGTGCGCCAGGAGTGTAGCATTTATAGTTAGTCTCTTTTAAGCCACGGGATACAACTAGTGCTATCGAGGCTTTAATGTTCGTGAGGGACAACCCACACACCGCGCAATGCCTTGTCAAAAGGTTGTGGGTTTTGAACAGCCAAGTCTTTCGGTGCGCCAGGAGTGTAGGCATTATAATTAGTCTCTATTTTAGGCGCACGGGATACAACTATTGATCATGAGGCTTAATGGCGTGAGGGACAACCAGAACACCCACAATGCGCTTGTCAAAAGGCTAGAATCATACCCGGAGAATATCCGCTTGATTCCTCCTCTGACAGTTCGGTGATTTGTTTTCGGCAGCAACTAAGGGTACGGCCAGTGTGTCCTGCTCTCCGATCGCTTCCAGTGTGGATGTCTCTTTCCCGCGCTAACAGGCAGTTTAAGTACGATGTTAAGTATGATAACAACTGAACTTCAAGAGAATACGATAATAACTAGAAATCTATAGATCAAAGTGAAATTCACGAAGTTTCACATAGCACAATTAGTGTTTAGTAACATAAGAGCAGACTATTCTCACAATTCCCAACCATGCACTAACACCAACACGAAAAAAATCATTACTCACAATAAAGTACTATTGTTTTTGTACGTTCAAAACATCATGGACAATTTTTTTTTGGTGAAAATTATAGTACTGATGCTTGCTTGATAAAATTCCAAGTAGTGCACTGTCCCCGAAAAAAAAAAAAATACAATATTTAAAGTAAAGATACATTTTAACAATGAAGTCATTAATGCTGGCGAACGGTGACTCACCTGAAATGAAAAAAAAAAAATCAGTGCGAATAGTAATAAGGTAAAAAATTAATCAGATACTTGTTTCATCATTTTTGTTAATCCCTGCCCCTCTTCCCCATTTTCTCTCTTCTCCTTCTCTTTTTTTCTTCTTTTTCTTTTTCTTAATTTCTTCTTCTTCTACCTATCCTTCTTCTCTTCTTCTCTCCTTCTCCTTCTTCTTCTTCTTCTTCTTCTTCTCCTTCTTCTTCTTGCTTCTTCTTCTCTTCTTCTTCTTCTTCCTCTTCTTCTCTTTTTTTATCAATTGTTATTGCTCCTTTTTCTCTTTTTTCATGCGGGTGTTTTCAGCTATTTTCTTTAAAAAAAACAGTATGTTTTGTTTTTTTGTTGTTCTTTTCTTTTTGTCATACATACTTTCTGCAATTTCCAGCCTGAGTAGAATCGATGGACATTTGAAGATTGTCGATAATGGGAAACTCGCCCTGTTGATCGCCTCTTTCAGTTTTAAATACTTCAAAGCTGCATTTTTTAGCTGCCTCGCGTTCTCTTGCTGCAGTGTAACCTCTTCGTATGATTGCCAGTAGCATTGTACTGTTTGGAGAGTTTGCTTATGATCCGCCTTAAAGAGAAGACCCAAAAAACAGAAATGATTAAGAAAGCTAATTAATCAACGATGGTGAAGGTGATGGAGAAACGCAGCACTTCCGAGGCGATCTGGATGTACTAATACTTCCCGAACGCACAGCTGAGGAAAGATGACCTCAACATTCAGGTCGCCGAAGAAGTGATAGTTTTCCATCGTCTTGAAACCAAAAGTTGATTGTTTGCTTTCATATCCATATATGGGGATAAAATGGTCTGTATTAGAAACTATGAAAAGTTCGACTACCGCAGTTAATGGGTATCCTCCGCCCAGTGCGTCCCCATGTAGGAAGATAACAACGCTAATATATATCAACAGTTAGCACTCCTACATGTAAACTGAAGAAGGTTTTGACAACAAAGTTTCAATTGACTTTGGACCTTGACTCCTGACTGTTTTGACTCCGGTGACTCTAACCCAAATATTGTCTTTGGTTTTGAAGCCTAAACCGCCCAAATTACATCAAAAGTGAGCACTCTTTACTGATTTTATAGGACAGAAAAATAGCATTTTGGGACAAAGTTCATTAACCTTTGAGACACTTGACTTTGACATTTGACCCCTGTGACTCTACCAAAAATATTTTGTCTTTTGTTTTGAACCTAACCACAAAATTACAACAAAGTGAACACTCCTTACTGAACTTATAGGCAGAAAATGGAATTTTATGGGACAAAGTTCATTGACCTTTGACCGCTTGACCTTGACCTGTGACCCCTGTGACTCTACCAAAATATTTGTCTTTTGGTTTTGAAATCTATACCACCAAATTACATCAACAGTGATCACATCCTAACTTGAAGTTAATAGGCCAAAAACACGATTTTTGGGACAAAGTCATTGACCATTTCACCCTTGAAATTGACCTTTGACCCCTGTGACTCTAGCCAAAATGTTTGTCTTTTGTTTAACCTATACCACTAAATTATATCAACAGTGAGCACTCCTAACTCGAGTTTGTAGGCAAAAATGGCATTTTAGGACAAAGTTCATTTTGACCTTTGACCCTTTGACCTTGACGGATTTGTCCCCAAAATCTTATCAATTCATCCTTGCTAGTGGTCTATACCCTTGTCCAAGTAATCATCAAATCCCTCAGCGTATTCAGTAATCTTGTTCACAGAAAAGTGTGGACGCACGGAACGCACGGACCCACGGACCCACGGACCCACGGACGCACGGACGTACGTGACGGACACCGAAAACATAATGCCTCCGCTCCCTTAACGGGCCGGAGGCATAAAAAAGTAAAATAAACTTGAAATTGTCACGTTGCCGCCCGAGTGACTGAAATATGGCAATAGATAGTCTTGAATTCATATGCTGCCAGCACACTTTCATTTAAAAAACAGCCGCCAATGGACAACACGTTGACTCTATGGACTGAGGAGATCAGCAAACAAAATTACTATCGATCAATGAGTGAACATAGATCAGCTTTTCTTTGGGGGTGATTGATGGCAAAACTGCGCATTTTCAGGTCACTAACTCTTGACCAATCAGGAGCAAGATTCTTGGTATGTGGAACAATAATATTGAATATGTTATTCAGGGTCGACGAATGACGAGGAGGACGCCAATACTGATGGTAATCGTATATTGATATGATTACGCTGATAATTGAAAATGGTGAGAGGGTAAAAATGATAGTGACGATGACGGAGAACCGAAGGTGATGATGATGAGGAGGAGGATTGATATGATTGAGGTCGGGTGGTGATGGATGACGATTGGTAATGATGATGATGATGAGCCAGGATGACGATGTGAGCGATAAATGATGATGATGATGTGACTGACTGCGGATGATGATGAACTATGATTGAGCGATAATGTTATGACGATCGATAACTGATGTTCGATTCAGATAATGATTGTAATCGATCGATGAATGATGAGATCTGTAATGATGAATGATGACGATCTTTTAATATGATGATGATCAGAAGGATGACGATGATGAGGATGATGACTGCATTGTAATGATCGATGATGAGAAGCGAATGACCGAATGATGAGGATAATGATGCAGTTGTGCGATCGACGATGATGATGATCGATGATGATGATGATTTTGATCGATCGATCATGATGATCGACGGATTGTATGATCGAATGATGATGATGATGCATGGAGGAGATCGATTCGTGATGATAAGGAGTATTTAATGATATATAATATAATGTTTTATGGTGATGGTGAAGACGAGAAAAAATGTTAAATACTCTCAAATATATAACCTTATAATCAACCATCATATATTTTGTAATCAATACATGTACAGTATATCCACCTGCATATGACAATTAAAAATTACCTAATTACTGCTTTTGTTGTTTATCAATCTGAGTAATTCACTACAAACACAATAAAAAAGAAGCAAACGCAAAAAGCGAACGTACCAAGAGCAACGCGGCATGATGCAACGAATATAATTAAAATGGGTCATTTGATATAGAAAAAAAAATGCTCATTAATCAAAACGGGAAGATTGCATGCGTTATACGTCACTATCACAAATTGGGGCGATGGTCAGTTGCAGCCATGATTATACCACGCCATTACTTAACCCAAGGCGTCATCCTGGGGTTTGGGGCAGTCCCCGCATGAAAAAAGAAGGAACATATCACTTTGCCCCACCCCCTCCCCCCGATTATTTTGACAAAAATTTAAAAGTTCATACAACATAATGGAAAATAATATTTTTAAAAGGCAGTGGCGAGGAACTATAAAAACCATTCAAACTTAACAAGGAAAACACTAATAAACTTTCAAACATTCTTAATTTTAAATGATATTTCAATTATAACAAGTATATTGCCAATTTTGCAGCGCCAAAAATGCTGACCTTTTTTACTGAAACACCCCCACATACACACTCTACACACACGCGCGCGCACGACGCAAGCACCACACTACAACACCAAGCACACACACGCACACACACACAACACACAACACACAAACAAAACAAACAAAACAATCCGAAAAAAGGACCCACACCACTGTTTAATTTATTTGTTTAGCAAGTAATTGCTTTTCGATGCTGTGTTCAATTTTATTAGGCAATTTAACATGCAAAACATCCATATCGAAAAGGCACTGTATTGAATGCAAATGTAATGTACTGTACGTGTACATGTATACTTACTTTTTCAAGCGGCCCCATTTTGTTAGTTAGCTGAAGTGTTTCTTTTTCTTCAGTGTCCAGATGCCATATTGAGTACAGATGTGTGCGCTTCTTCAACTGCCACAATGCCAAAATGTCAACATTGGAAATATTTGTTATCATTACATTTTCTGCTTATTTAAATAGGTTAATATGTGTCTGTTGAAACCTTCATGTAGTCATGATAAAAATCCAATAGTAGAATGAAAACGGACTGGAAAATATGAAAAAAAAAACCGCTGTTAAAAAAATTGTAATTTACGTGTATTAATACAGTATACGAGGAACAGTGCACACTCAAATACAAAAGAAAGTTGCCCTTCCTTACAGAAATACCATGACGGAGCCGTTTGGGAATCTTTTATAAGAACTATACTACGTCATATAAATACAATTAACGCGATTTAAAATAAAGCAACCATTTTTCAAAACGTCATATAATGTTTACAATGTTGCTCAAACCAGACTCGAATTCGGTGGACTTGGTCTTACAACTTACTAGCAGCACTGCCACGAAAGCACCAGTGGTGCTATGTGGACGAAACTAAATATGGGCTATCCCGCCATTGTATTTCTCTTTGGACATTACGGGAAAAAAGAATGTTCTATTACCATACAAAATTAAATTATTACTACTAACAGTAACGTTACTAACCATTACTGCTGCTACTAACTACTACAAACTACCATCACTACTATTGGTTGTTAGATTTACCACCCAGTTTTTTATGGCAGTGGCGCTAACTGATACAACTAATGCCCTTTGTAGTGTCAAGCCTCTTCCTAATACGATTGCATTCGACTTTGACTCTTTTCTAACACAAATCAGCGAACGTAATTCTTACTAGCTTTAGTATAAGATAACTGAATTTGGTAGACATTGATGTATGAGATGCATAAAGCGTTGAGTCTGGTAGACTTTATGATTGAAAAGGATGATTTATCAATTCTGTGTAGCTCTGATTAGTTAGGCTTATTTCTTTTGTCTTTGTTTAATCTATTTTCTAATATTCGTCTTACTATATATTTTGTACATCTGTTCTTTGACTATAACTTTCCTCATTTTTTACTGACAATAGTCAATCATTATGCCATTTGTGTTAATCTTTCAACAG
>JZLH01S0635969.1:85967-100180 GCA_001188425.1 Eucidaris tribuloides | reverse complement strand
AGACATGCCCTTCATCAATAGCCCAAGGGTTATGGGTTATCTTATCCTGGTCTGCAGGGATGTTTGCAAATGAGATCCACTGCCTTTAAGAATACATACAGGTGAAAATTCTACATTACTCAATTTCCAGATTTTCATAATTGATCATAAAGAAAAGAAGATCTTTCTAATAAAAAAAAACCCTATTTACTTACCATGAAACTTAATAAGTTCATTATTTTTTAACAATAAAATCACCAATATACATCACGTTTGCAAAAATATGAGGTTATCATTACCTTAACCGTTGCCCAGATTTCAGGTTATTACTATTTTAAATTGGGGTAAAGGTTGCCTTTCATATCAATTTGCCCTGGAATTATACCAGAAGAGTAATTTTGGTGCTCCCTTTTTATACTATACAAATACAAATCTTGGCTCTCTTGGATTTCGGCATACTGGGAAAAATTAGATACCCAAACTCATGATGGGACAAAATGACGTTGAGTTCAAGAAGGTTTATGTTTGTAAATGTACACAGACACCATGTGATCGACTAGAATTCGCAGACTGTACGCGTAGCGTACGCAAAGCTCGTTAGTCGTTCAATTATAGATCGCTGTCTGTAAGTTAATGATAAGTTATGAAATGCTGATGGAAACGTTTTTGATTCGTTTTGATTTGCTGTCAGTACGTTCGATTCGGTTGAATTCGCCCATACGGAATTAATTCGCTGGGAATGCTGTGCGTATTTGGAATTTTTCAATTCGTTCGCAGTACGCAATGCCAATTCGTCATAGTGTGACGACGCCTTTACCTTTGCGGCGATCATTACGGCCCATCACTTTTTTCGCTTCATTTTGCAATTTTAGATCGTTACTCGTTACTAATATCAATAAAATAACGATTTCGGCTGGTCCTATTGAGACTGTATACAGAGTCAATATCGTTATCCGTTAGTTATTTTGATAATTTATAATACATCCCATCATTCCCTATTTGCTTTCAATTTTCCGCCTCGCATGCAGTTGCCATGACAACAAACGAAGCCATTTTACTTGGATAAACAGTTTTGAGTTAACTTTGAAAAAGAGCAAGGTCAATATTGATAGTCATTAATAATTCATTTTACCATTTTTGCAGCTTGGTATAATAGCGATAGGACAATATAGTAAAAAAAAAAACACTGTAATTTATCGGTTTAGATGAATAATCTACTATTATCTATACTGAACCAAGAATGAGTTTGGGTGGCTATTAGAATTTCAGTGTAGTAACGAACTCTTTTTAACGAAGAGAGCTATTTTCCGTGAATAGAATGCTGTATATTGTACACGTGTGGGGAAAATTGTCGCCTTCTTTGATTACAGAAATTTGAATTTTGCAGCAAAAAGCGGTAAATCAATTTCACGCCAAAATTGAGTTATTAAAGGCATCGTATAACAATTTTTCCAGTAAAAAAAAAGAATCTGAGCTACATGATTCCCCGTGCTACCAGTGTCTCTGATAAGGTTTAAAAATGAAGCCCTGATAAATTGCAGTTCAAAACGATCATTTAGTGCTTTCAAAAAGTGAAAATCATTGAGCAACCATTCCCGTTTTCCTCCATAGACTGCTGTGTAGCAGAATTTTCAACAGCCGAAAATAATTCATGTGCCAATTTTTATCTGTATATATTTTATTAGTGACAGCAAAACTATCTGAACTTTTGTGTTCTAGGGTGTTAATTTGTCCATTCAAACACTGTTAGATGTTTAAATATCAAAGTTTGACAATTTTTAAAAGGGGTCTTTCATAATGTTATATAGTGTCTCAGAGACATGATTGGGAGAAATAAAAAATGCCATTAGAACCAAACTGGATATACCAAATATACACCAGCTGGAGTGGATCTCCTGGCTGAAAGGATTTGTCTTGAATTTGTTTACTTCAGGAGAATCAAACATGAACAGGCCAGCAGTTTAATTCTCTCGAGTCTCGAGAGAATTAAACCCCATAGAAAGCTACACTACAAATTTATCTGTTATATGGCATACTTTTGACGACAAAATTTTCACAGCAGAATCCTTACATATAGTTCACATGATTCTAAAATGGTTTTTATCCCAAGTTGAGGACTACCCCCAATAGTGTTATTGATCTTTAATATCAATACAGTTACCAACTACTTATCTAGCGGAGTATAACATTTGAAGGAAATAATTAAAAAAAACTACAAACTATCTCGGGTTTGACGTTTCTTTTTCCATAGGCACGTGTACAAACTCGGGCCAAAAAATGCATTTTTCTCCAAAGTTACAAAAGTGGACTTAGCTCATTTGGCAATCAAGCTCTTCATAATTACCCCGTACAGTGAGATATATTTCGACCCTGCAGGCAGATGTACATCGTTTCCTATTCCTAGGGATTTTTTTCAGCTACAAGCTGTTCGAAGGTGATACATATAGGCCTACATCGGCTATTAGTCGTAGCAGGAGCGAAGATTCCATGTGACGCAGGGGGGGGGGGAACGAAATTCACGAAAACACAGAAGTCGAAATAGAAATACCCTTGCGCGGGATAAAAATGAGCCTGGGATAAATACTTTCGTTAGAGAGTGGAAAGTGTGACTTTAAAACACCCTCCCTCCGCATTCATAAATCATTGTACTTCAATCATATTCTTTTGAATAGATTCGCAGATAACATATATAATCAAAAATGGTAACAAAAAAACGATAACATTAAGTTTTAAAATCGAGGGGGACGACCCCCCCCCCCAAAAAAACGGAACCGCTAACCATAATATTCCCTTTAATTTGAAGTGATCAGTGACGCAACAAAACGATGTACGAAAATGATACGGAACAATATTGACCATCAGAACAAGTATACTGAAAAGCTGACTCTTATAATTAAACAAATTGGAGATTGTCCGAGATAGCACAGAGAATTAATGATTACATAACCTTATTTATTAGACACATTAATGGCAATGGTGTTTAGCACACTGGATTTGTAAAGACAAGTTATTAATAAAATAGAGTCGTCTAATAAAAATGTTAATATATCGGGGTAAAAGCACGGTGGTGCGTTCACAAACAATGCTTTATAATACCCATCAGTTAATTACTTTGCCCCAACCATGCAATTAATCACTTCTTAATGGAAATGGGACACAATAGAGGGTTTATATCCACCCAAGAATAAAGAAATAATGAAATAATAATAATCAGCCGAACTAGTCATCGTTATCCAGAACTAAGACCATGTTAGTGGAATAAGCTCAGAAAGCGGAGATTTTTTTTCCAATTCACACACACACACACACACACACACACACACACACACACACACACCAATTCACACACACACACACACACACACACACACACACACACACACACACACACACACACACACACACACACACACACACACACACACACACACACACACACACACACACACACACACACACACACACACACACACACATACATTATACATTGGTCTTTATTTATTATTTGTTTCTGACCCAGCACAGCTTTGATTAGCCTGGAATGTGTCAAGAATGCTGTGTGGCAACCAGCCTACTTGTATAACGGTCGCGTAAATTCAAATTGATAAACGCGTTGTAATGGCGCGTTTCGAGTTTTTAATGGTTATTATTCTTTATTAAATGACATTTTTGTCACAATGTCTTGTGAGAGATTTAGATAAGTGGATACATTTTGAATTATTTTTTATCCTTTTCTGGATTGAGCTCATTTCGGGGTGTGCAAATCATGAACGCAATCTTTAACTCGATTACTAATTATGTAACAAATCTAACATATTTAGTATAAGATATACATTTATTCTTAGCACTGTTGTCGCACAGCTTATTAAGGCAGTGTTTAATTGTGGAAGCTAAATTTAAAAATCAAATGTCATAGGGTCTACTTTGCTATCTGATCTACAAAATAGTGTTTGAATGGACAATAAATACCTAGAACAAAAACAAAATGCTGTCACTAGCAAAATATACACAGTTGAATATTGATACATGATTTAAAGCCACAGGCTTACAATAACCACGGTTTTAAAATATCTAAGCTACATAATCTTCCATGTTCTACGGTAAATGTCTTTGATAAGGTCTAAAAACGAAGCTTGTTAAGTACTTTAAAAAAGTGAAATCTAGAGTCCTTCGGCCGACCGGATTAACCATGCCCATTTTCTCGCATAGACGTACAGTGTGCAGATCTACGCTATTTTTTTGCAAATCTTGCAAGTAGCAGCATACTTTCCAAACTTTTGTATTCTAGGGTGTATATATATGTCCATTTAACCACTACTGTGTAGCTCAGATATCACAGTTTGACTTTTTTTTTAATTGAAGCTCCACCATGTTAGCCTATGACTTTAATGACATGGGTACACAGATTCTATAACACAACAGTCTACATGTATGCTTGAAAACCAGAATATTCGCTCATTGATTTTCACTTTTTAAAAGCACTAAACGCTCATTTTTTACTGCATTTTTCAAGGCTTCATTTTCAAACCTTATTAGAAGACATTAATAGCATAGAATAGAGGATCGTGTAGCTGAGATTTTTTTTTAACTGCGGACTTCATTTCAACGATATCTTTAACTGTAATGCCCCAGTCACACTGTCGCTTACGTTAAGTTACGTCCGCCGCGGATAGATACGGATGTGTGGACGTAGCACGGACGCAGGTATCCGCAGGCATCCGCAGGGTCGTAAGTAGACGTAACTCTTCGTAACTGATCCGTAGTGAGACGCAGAGTTACGGCGCCAAGCCTGCGAAATTTTGAAATTTTCAATATTTCGCAGGGAGTCGCCACGGATGCTGACTTACGCAAGTAACCGTAACTAAACGTAGCTATCCGTAAGTGAACGTAACTATCCGTAGCTTGGACGCAGATCATCCGGGAAAAATTTTACTTCGCGTCCATTTGCGTTCACTTGCGTCCACCGTAAGTATTCGCAATTACCCGCAAGTACTCGTATCAAAACACTTAGTCCGCTTACGGACAGGTACGGATGCTGCGGACAATTGCGTCCTTTGCCACATCGGAGTCCCCGCAACCACCCGTCGTGCCCGTCCTGCCTCTCACCCGGTTGGACGTGTATCAGCTGGTGGGGGTTGAAGATAGCGCATTTCCTCCTGCATCACTGGTTTATCTTGGGGGTCTGTTGCCTTGATGCCCTCTTCATCCTTCCTCTAGCCCTATACCACCTTGCTTTTTGGGGAGAAACTTTGGAACCATAACAAGCAGAAATTGGAAAGGTGTTTCCTCCGTAAAGGTAAAAAATACACCGGTTGAGCAGAAATGGTCAGAAAAAAACCACCTTCATAATTATCCAAAAATAATTTTTGAATAGTTATAATAGCAACAACAACCACAACAATAATAACAATAATAATAATAATAATAATAATGATAATAATAATAATAATAATAATAATAATAATAATAATAATAATAATAATAATAATAATAATAATAATAATAATAATAATAATAATAATATTATTATTATTATTATGATGATGATGATGATAATAATAATAATAATATCATTATTATTATCGTTAATTTTGAATAATTATTTTTATTCAATAACAATATCTTTTTTGTTCAAAAATAGACGTACAAAATTTGGAACGTTGGCAGGTCGGGCAAGATATTGACGAATGACACAGATCTACAATTAGTGCAATCAGCTTTTTTGTCAAAAAATACATACTCCAAAGAAAAAAGCTTTTTGCACTAATTTCAAAGCTGTGTCATAAGTGGTGTGTGCAGTGGTCAGCAAAATAACTCGAATATTGTACAGAATGTGTCACTTTGTCGCAAGGAAAATTGTAGTTATGTTGTGTAATGCGTTCATTCTTCTTCATATAATGTATGGACTAGAAGTGCGGGGTGCTGTAAAAAAGGCAATTCTGAATCCTGTTTTAATTCTGCAAAAAAGTATTTTACGCGTAATTTCTTTAAAAGGAATTAATGTCATTCGGCACCATTATTAAGTGAACAGAACGTGCTAGATGTTTACCAACAGTACTGCCATGTAATTAATAATATTAATGCGTGATTTGATAAATAGTCTACCTCATGAATTCATTGATTTTTTTTAAAATAGTCCTTGACCATCCATATCAAACAAGAAGCAGATAGAAGTGTAATATCAAAGTTATAACCAAAAAAAAAATAGGAAGCAATCAATTTCATATTTTGGACTATTGCTATGTAACAATCTTTCAATGGATTAAGTAAGATCACTTTACGATTCTCTCGAGCCCTAAAAACTTGTCTCCTTGAGGAATATCAGCCACTGATGTTTTGTATCATTGCGACTTTACTCTTATAGTGTAGATGTAGTATAAATATGTTTGAATTAATTAAAGACTATCTTATTTATACTATGTATATTATCTTTATTAAACAATGATTCAATATAAATTTAATTATCTTTATATGCAATTATCGTATCCTGCGGATAGTCTCTTCCTCTTCCTCTTCCCTTCCACATTTTTATTTGTTTGAAATTGTCTTAATTTTCTACTTCTTTTGTTGGTTTCGCATTTCAGTATCATTTCATAATGTACTAGCAAAACAATGATATACCTTCCCTACTCAAATGTATTGCAACATACAATATAACGCATACATTTTACGTTGAAGGGGTCATTCTAAAATGATGTCCTAACTCGGTTTATTATTGGAAAATTACATTTTTTTTAAATAAATCAATGAATATACTTTCTCGTTCCTTCTCCAAGGCGGAGAGATTATTAAATGCAAGCGCGCCCACGACAGAGGGGATGGAACCTAAATTTTAACCCCTTTTTTTTGGCTCCCCGTAGGGGTGGGGTGGTAATTAACACTAGCATCGTAATTCGGTTTCAGATTACCAATAAAACGGTTTTAATGGTTTGGAAAGACTTCCAGCGATCAAAAAATGTCACTATGATCCTCTGAAGGGGTCTCAGAAAGAAGACCACGCCCCTCGAAGACGAAAGTGACCTCCTATCTTCATAAGACAGTGACAAGGAGGATAAGGCTACTCATAAAAGATGATGGCTTTTTCTTCGCATCATTATATCCAGTGTACCGAGAAGTTTCATGACAGTAAATTTTAAGATGTTTACAATAGTAAACTGCCTTTAGAATAGAAAAGGAGTGAGAAATTATATCTTGAAGAGGTCTTGTTCAAAATATAAATAAAAAATATTCTTAATCAGTGGGCTGATGTTCCTTAAGGAGACGAGTTTTTAGGGCTCGAGAGAATCTTTTTCGTAAAGTGATCTTACTTAATCCATTGAAGGATTGTTCCATAGCAATAGTCCAAAATACGAAATTAATTGTTTCCTGATTTTTTTGTAACTTTGATATTACACTTCTATCTGTTTCTTGTTTGATATGGATGGTCAAGGACTATTTAAAAAAATCAATGAATTCATGAGGTAGATTATTTATCAAACCACGCGTTAATTTTTATTAAGTACATAGCAGTACTGTTGGTAAACATCAAGCACATTCAGTTCATTTAATGATAGTGCTAATGGATGATGATTAATTCCTTTTAAAGAAATTACACTCAAAATACTTTTTTACTAAATTAAAACAGGATTCAGAATTGCCTTTTTTACAGCACCCCACACTTCTATGTCCATACATTATATGAAGAAGAATGAACGCATTACACAACATAACTAAAATTTTCCTTGCGACAAAGTTACGCATTCTGTACAATATTCGAGTTATTTTGCTGACCACTGCACACACCACTTATGACACAGCTTTGATATTAGTGCAATCAGCTTCTTTCATTGGAGTATGTATATTTGTCAATACATAGTCCCATGAAAAAAGCTGATTGCACTAATTGTAGATCTGTGTCATTCGTCAATATCTTAATCGGACCTGACAACGTTCTAAATTGTGTACGTCTATTTTTGAACAAAAAGAAATTATTATTGAATAAAAATAATTATTCAAAAATTAACGATAATAATGATAACATTATTATTATTATAATAATTATTATTATTATTACTATAATTATAATTATAATTATTATTAGTATTATTATTATTAGTAGTAGTAGTATTTTTACTATTATTATTATTATTATTATATTATTATTATTATTAATTTATTATTATTATTATTAGTTATTGTTGTTGTTGTTGTTAGTTGTTAGTTGATTTGTTGTTAGCTATTATTACTATTCAAAAATTATTTTAAATGATAATTATTGAAGGTGTTATTATTTCTGAACCAATTTCTGCTCAACCGGTGTATTTTTTACCTTTTACGGAGAAAAGCTCCATTTCCAATTTCTGCTCTTAGAAGCAAGTGGATAAGGGCTAGAGGAAGGATGAAAGACGGCACAAGGCAACAGACCCCCAAGATAAACACAGTGATGGAGGAGGAAATTCTCTGTCCTTCACCCACACCAGCTTATGGCAGGCCCAACGGGTGCGAGAACAGGACGGGTGTTGCGGGGACTCCGAATGAGGCAGAAGGATCGGCAATTGTCCGCAGCATTCCGTACTCTCCGTCAAGCGACGGTAATGTTTTGATACGAGTACTTGCGGGTAATATGCGAATATTACGGTGGACGCAAGTGAACGCAAAATGGACGCGAGTAAAAATTTTTCACCGGATGATTGCGTCCAAGCTACGGATAGTTACGTTCACGTTACGGATAATTACGTTTAGTTTAAGCGGTTATTGCGTAAGTCAGGCATCCGTGGCGCCCGTGACATTGCGTCTACACTATCGGATCAGTTACGAAGAGTTACGTACTAACTTACGGACCCTTGCGGATGCCCTGCGTCCATGCTGGACGATCCACTTCATCCAGTAATCTATCCCGGTGGACGTAAATTAACGTAAGCGACTGTGTGACTGGCATTTAATAGGAAAACATGAAATTGAATTTCAAATCCTTAGTTGAAATGATATTTGTAAGATGCCGTTTCGCGTGTAAACATATTTCAAAGCTGCAATAATTGCTATACATGTAATCAATTGTCAAAATATTGAAAGCTTTCATATTGAAAAGGGTTTGCAATTTTGATTGAGAAGATTGAGATTTGCAACGATTACCTACTAATTAAAATGATTGTTACCGCAAGTGTATATTGAATACTCCATTGTGTTCAGAAATTAAAAGCAAACAAATCATATGGGTCAAATCGGGGAAATGAATCAATATATAAAATTGTAATAGACGCTAACCTCGAACGAATAATTTGTTTCTCACAAAATTATAGGTGATCGCTTTATCGGTGTCATACGTACGTCAGTTTAGAAATAGGGGCACTTCATTTAAAGTAAAGAAATATGAGGAGACGAAACATTTTTTTAATGCTGATTAATATGTTGAGAGTTAAGGGTAATTTTCGACGCAATTATGTGTTGCGTTCTGTTTTTGTAAGTCTTACAGAAGTAATTATGCCAATAATACATGAACAAAGTACTCGTAAATCGTAATCTCCTTGTCCCCAAGAGTTTATGGGTAGGCTGAGTGGACGGGAAAGCCATTTGTATTTGCATTTATTAGTACTAAAGTGTTTATAGAAGGCAGACAGACTATGAATACCCCGCGGTGAGAGGGGGTGATGCACACTAAGTGCATGCAAGTTTGTGAAAAGTGTTCAAAGATGTTGTAATACTAATAGATGTTTTCTGGCTTTCTAAAATAATGTAAATATTGCTTTATTTTTGTATTCATTTTTATTTTTGTTTGTTCATTATATATTTATTCCATTTATTCAATCATTTAGGTATGTATGTATGTATGTATGTATGTATGTATGTATGTATGTATGTATGTATGTACCATGCATGTATTTATTTATTTATCTATTTATTTGTTTATTTATTTATTTATTTATTTATTTACTATTTTATAAGTAGACTTATAAGTATGATGGATGAGCTATCAAACATGTCATTACTAAAGGTAGTATACGGTATGCATCTTTAAATGCTCTAGAAATAAAGTATTCTGAAAAGCTTCCCCTATGAGATATTGGTTATAAAAAAGGAAAAGTAGGGAGGCCAACTTTTTTACCATTATAAATTTACATAGTGATAATTGATTCTTGCAAACTAAATAAAACTACAACATGTCATTACGAACAATTTCAGTCAGGTTGGAGTTGTTTTCTGATGTCTAGCATGCATGACAATGCCATACTTTGTGTTACGTGCTGGTAAAGAATGTGTTTAATTGACCAAAACGATACACGGACTTTAATGTTAATAAATCCCAACAAAGACAAACACTGTTTTGAGTGTCTTAAACGTAAAGATGTATGAGTTGCATCCATTCGGTATAGCTACAGTGTATTTTATCATTCCTTTTAATCTGATACTTATTAATATCAATGCATGGTAATACAATCGAAAATTATCATAAAATGCGTGGTTCAAGTCGTTAAAAGTGAAGATTTATAGTCTTTTTACGATTTCACTGATGTATAATATGAATGCATAATGAGATCTAATTCGTTGTGAAATGTGTTAACTGAATCCTAGATTTGTTTCAACAGATGAGAAACGTATTGAAAATGATGGTTTAGCATATCACATGCCCTTATTACATTTTCTGGTTAAAACCAAATGGACAGGCATCGGCGTAAGTGAATCTACCATGTCTCTATGCATTCATAAGTATAACTTAAGATATTAAAAGATGTTAAGTCAAATTTTCAGAATGTAATTACGTGTTATATCGTGTCGCTTCACCATATTGCAGTATACTCATCTTGGAGTCTACCTTAGCCTTTTCTGCGAAACGGTTTCGTTTCAGCTTAAAGACATTGTTCAGCATCGTGGCGAGAATGTAAGAAAAATGTGGACTATGAAAACAATAGGCCTATTTGGGATTCATTAGTTTGCGGGAATGAATAAATATAGCCACAGAAATGTTTAGGTCTCAAGATGGTTCTTTGATAAACCAAAGCATCTTGGAAGACCCTTTTCTATAGCATTCAAACTGAAAACACATATTAGTGATTATAAAACGGCTATTTCCATCCATTTTTTTTGTATTGAATAAATACTAATACCTTATACAGAGAAAAGATTTTCAAGATTTAATTTTATCCTCAATCGGACACACTTTCACTATTTACAATCACTCAGCTCATCACACCATTTCATTTACAAATTGGCACATCACATGTCTTTGAGCATCAAATTTATAAATCATTCGCCTTTTGATTCTATTTTCTCGAAGCAGATGTCGCTTTTAATTCACGTAGGTAGAATTGATGTACATCAAGTGAGGTGATGATGAGAAATGTATACTCACTGGAATTAAATTTATTTCTCTTTGTCAAAGTTATGGAGCCATATGAGACTTCGGAAGAGGCACACTTGTCTAGGTACACTCATTTCTTACAATAGTTTACTAAGTTGTTGGATGCACCTGAAATTAATCATAGTTGTGATGCATCGACCAGC
This sequence comes from Eucidaris tribuloides, assembly GCA_001188425.1. NCBI lineage: Eukaryota > Metazoa > Echinodermata > Echinoidea > Cidaroida > Cidaridae > Eucidaris > Eucidaris tribuloides. Next base: position 88,723 of record JZLH01S0635969.1, on the reverse strand, counting down.
TACCTTTTGGACAAAAGTAAGGACTTCTCTCACTTACGTAAAAAACAAGAGCTTTCTGTTTAATACGGCTCAACGGGTTATGGTATATTATTAAATTATAGCATTTGCAGACCATAAACAGCCTCCAATAGATTTTAACTTGTATTTCGTGATAAAATGTTTGGAGCTGGCGTTTGTTTCTCATCAGTCATACGGCCTACATGCCCACTGTCAAAAAGAAACACAAACAAAGAGAGAAATAAAAACTAGTTTAAAAGTACCGCATCTGGACAAGAACATCCCAGACAATTACCCCCGGATGATTACCACCGGGACAATTACCCCAGGCACAATTATCCCTCAAGGACATTTACCCCCAGGACAATTATCCCTCAAGGACATTTACCCCCAGGACAATTATCCCTCAAGGACATTTACGCCCAGGACAATTATCCCTCAAGGAAATTTACGCCCAGGACAATTATCCCTCAAGGACATTTGCCCCCAGGACAATTATCCCTCAAGGACATTTACGCCCAGGACAATTATCCCTGAAGGACATTTACGCCCAGGACAATTATCCCTCAAGGACATTTACCCCCAGGACAATTATCCCTCAAAGACATTTACGCCCAGGACAATTATCCCTGAAGGACATTCACCCCCAGGACAATTTTTCCTCAAGGTAAATTACCCCCAGGACATATTACCACCCAGGACAATTAAAACCTAAGATAATTTCTACCCGAAAAATAACCCTGGCTAGTTATCCCCAATTACCGAAAGGAGTATTGTCCGGGGGAGGAGTAATTGTCCTCCGGGTAATTGTCCGGGTGGTAATTGTCCTTAAGGGTAATTATCCGGGGTAGATATTGAGGGGATATTTATCCCAGAACCTATACAAACACATTTTCATTATGCCGCGCCAGTGTCAATATATACTATTTACGTTGTATTGTGGGAAACGTTGATGACCCAATTTTCATCCTTTAAATCAAGCTATTTCGCCATTCAATACATCAATAATGGACATTTAAAACCCAAGCACAGTTTAGTTTGATGATACAAATTTTTCATCAACCTTTTACAAAGTATTGCATTGTCACGACGGACTTCAGAAAACATTCGACCAATTGAAAATTACGAACAATAACATATTGTGATATATAAATTATCAGGTAGCGGATATCACTGTGTACATTTTCTGTGGCAAAGAGTCATTCCCCACCTTTCTGTTTTCATCAATTTCTCAAACCTAAAAGCGTTTCAGAATATGTGATTTTTAGAGCATTCATATATAATAACCTTTATAGGTCCATTTAAAAAGCACATTAGCAGGAAATTCCACTTTTTTATGATTTACAAAAAACATATACAATGCCTTTAATTTAATTTATATAAAAACTTTTAACAAACCCAAGTGTGAAGTGGTCCGTATCCTTTCACTTGGAGTTTATCATTATTTTATCAGTCAACAACCGATACCCATTACTGCGTAAAATTCGCACACGCTCCTAATTTCCATAATTTGATAACGATTTCTACGTTGCGTGTCGACTTTTGATGCTCTGAGTAGTAATGGTGTAATTGGTTGGTATCGCAAATATCATTTAGCATTCAGGAGTAGCGAGAATAAATCATTCATTTTTTTTTTATTCAGTGAAATTCAACTTCACAAGGCTTGTTGATTTGTATTATTTTTGTCACGACATTGTCTAGGCTTGTGAGTTGATATTGCATCAATATACCATGCATGATAATATTTAAACAAAATTGGTATTGAAAAAAACTTTTAAAATGACAGAATCTAGGTAACGGAGGCGTTGGACAATAAATTAAATCTTGTCTTAATTTTTTTTAATTATCCTGGTTTTCTGATAGTATCCATTATTAGATCAATTACATCAAATTACCACTAACACACCGCTAAAGTTGATAGGCAAAGGTGCACGTAGGTGGGTAAATGTCCCTACAACAATAAGGCCAACAATGTCTGACCTTTTGTACATTTCCATCTTTGATAAATAAAAGCTTCACAACGTAAGAATACTTCTTCATTTTATTCTTTCATTTATTGATTTATTTTTCCAGAAATGAACATCGAAACAGGTCTTTCAATAAACATTATATTTCAGTCAAGAAAAATATTTTCCTACTATTATGCAGTGTAAGACCAACTACTACTATAACTACTACTACTCTTACTACTATTACTACTACTACTAGCTCTACTACTACTACTACTAACTCTACTAGCTACTACTACTACTACTATTACTACTTATATTACTACTGCTACTACTATTATTACTACTACTACTCCTTCTACTACTGGTACAACTACTACTACTACTACTACTTATGATAATAATAGAAGTAGTAGTAGTAGTAGTAGTAGTAGTAGTAGTAGTAGTAGTAGTAGTAGTAGTAGTAGTTAATAATAGTAGCAGTAATACCAGTAGTAGTAGTAGTAGTAGTAGTAGTAGTAGTAGTAGTAGTAGTAGTAGTAGTAGTAGTAGTAGTAGTAGTAGTATAGTAGTCGTAATCGTAGTAAAAGTAGTTGCTATAGTACTTGTGTAATTGTAGTAGTGTTAGCAGTTAGTAGCCGAAGAAAATTGTGGCCTTACACATTAATTTCGTATCCTTGTGAGATCTTGACATTGCTGTCGTCACAATTTCTAACTCCAGAGCCAACGCCATATCGATTTAACAATTTGTACAACAATTTCGCGACTTTAACCATGAATACCTACATCCATTTTCCATACAAGGTCAGG
>JZLH01S0635969.1:74028-85895 GCA_001188425.1 Eucidaris tribuloides | reverse complement strand
TTGCAATATATTCAATTTAATTGTTTGGCTATATCGCTATCGCTGAGGTTTATATGAATCACTTTATATACATCGAAGGCCAAGAAATTTGCGGCATGTATTCATTTATATCAAGGTAACTTGTTTGCCATGGACCTCAAAAGACGCATACACCAACCGATAATAAATATTCAAAAATTCGATTTTTCTGCTCCGTTATTGAAGAGTCAACCTTACCAAACATCTTACAACCTGTACAACACGAAACAAATACATGATTGATTTTGCGTGGAATATTATAAAACTGACGGTTTCGCCATGCAAATCTTGGCAAATTCTCATCATTTCTCTGAGTTTGTGGTTCCGTAATGATATTGATGCAAAACTGGATACGGAATTCAACAATATTAACAGGGGCGTTAACCAGACCATTTGAAAGGGGATGCAGGGAGGCCAAAAACATTTTGCCTACCATTTTTCCCAGCAAAACATCATCCGTCAAAGGGGAGGAGGAGACCAAGGGGGCCGACGACACCAACAACATTTTTGGCTGCCAAAAACAAAAAGAATTACCCAGCCAAACAACTATCAGACCAGCTGGGGGGGGGGACAGGGGGCGACAATGCCATAAAACATTTTTGCCTGCCAAAATCAAATTTCCCCAGCCAAATTCCATCCGAAAAGAGAGAGAGTGAGAGGGGAGGGGGCAGGGGGGCCGACGACGACAAACAAAAACATTTTTGCCTGCCCATTTTTCCCCATTACAAACAGCATCCGACAAATTTACCGACTACGTTCGTAAATTTGCTGACTACGAGCGTGAATGGAGGTGTGACATCCCCCCCCCCTCCCATGACGCCCCTAAATATTAAGCCTTTGCCTGCCATGGTCGACGTCTATCAAAATAAAATTCAAGTAAACAAGATAATTATAATAGTCATTCTCTTTATGCTGTATTCTGCAAGTTCATAGAAAAATATCATAGTAATATTGTTTGCGTAGGAATAATCATCGAAATTTATGCATCGCAAACGCTGTATCATTACAGTAATTAAAGAAAGCCATCTAAATTCTATTGTACTATATCTTTGTTTAATAATAAAATGGAACCTTCAATTAACAGTCGTCAATTACTGAGAACAATTATTTCCATCCCCGTTGATTTTTCATGCATTTGGCTATCACGTTTTATCGCTTTCTTCTTCCGAATTAAAGGTAAATGACAAGATTGCGGGTAGTCCTCAACTTGGGGTAAAAATACTCTAGTATTAAGTAAACTGTGCAAGGATTCTGCTGTGAAAATTTTGTAGTCACAAGTTCACTCACATTTTGAAATAATTGCCATCAGTATGCCTTGTGAAAGACAAAGTTGTTGTGTAGCTTTCTATGGGATTAATTTCTCTCGGAGCATGAGAGAGATAAAGTGTTGGTATGTTTATGCTTGATTCTCCTTAATAGTAAACAAAGTCAAGACAAATCCTTCCCGCCAGGAGATACACTCCGGCTAGTGTATAGACTGCATATCCTTCAACCAGTTTGGTTCGAGGGGCATTTTTTTCTCCCAATCATGTCACTGCCCTTTAATAGTGAAGAGATGACGACTACCGCCATTAGACGAGGGGAAAGGAAAGACGAAGTGTATAGCTACAATTTCATGCCTTACAGTCGCGGAGAAGATTAATAGAAGTGGGGGTTTTTAACCGAAATAGAAAGTAGTAAAGAAATGGTCCACCTTATTGGATTCAACTGTAGAATTATGGAGGACAGAGGAACCAAAGAAAAAAATCAATATGGCATCTTATTTCATCTCCCAGTTTTTCACTTTGGTCCCACTGTCTCGAACCAATTTAGTACGATTTTTTGGATACAAATGTCTTTGTAAATCCTCTTAAAATATCTTTAAGGGTGTGGGATGCAGTTATTATCTGCATTTGGTCATAGAAATTTCACCTTTTTTTTTACCTCGCCCGTGTCTGTTAATAGCTTCTACGCTACGGGAATTATGCAAAGAAGTATCAGGTCAGAAAAGACCTGCATTAGCGAAAAGCTTTGATTGACACAGAGTGCAACTTGCACTTGAATCTATGTATTTTCAAGCAGTGGTGATTATTAAGCGTAAGAATACCTCAATGTCAGCTATGTGACATAAAAGGTGACTTAATGGATAGTGTAACAAACGTAGTTCATGTAGTATGTAACTAAGGCTCGTACAACGAGTTACAGTTTAGATGTAATAAAGTAGTGGTAAAAGAAAACATGGTAGAAGTTGACGTAAAAATAGTAATAGTAGTAGTAGTAGTAGTAGTAGTAGTAGTAGTAGTAGTAGTAGTAGTAGTAGTAGTAGTAGTAGTAGTAGAAGAAGTAGTATGACAATGGTGGTGTTAGTATTATTATTAGTAGTAGTAGTTGTAGTAGTATAGGAGGAGGAGAAGGAGGAGAGGAGTAGTAGTATAGTAGCAGTAGTAGTAGTAGTAGTAGTAGTAGTAGTAGTAGTAGTAGGAGGAGGAGGAGGAGGAGGAGGAGGACGAGTACATGTAGTACATAATAGTAGTAGTAGTAGTAGTAGTAGTAGTAGTAGTAGTAGTAGTAGTAGTAGAGTAGTAGTAGTAGTAGTAGTAGTAGTAGTAGAAGAAGAAGAAGAAGTAGTAGTAGTAGTAGTAGTAGTAGTAGTAGTAGTAGTAGTAGTAGTAGTAGTAGTAGTAGTAGTAGAAGTATCACATTCAAGCTCATATTTTACAGTTGTGTCAATTTATTCAAATTATTGAAATCATATCTGGTAGATTATGAGGCATTTAACGCTCCGAACGCAAATTATTGCAGTAAAAGCAGAGCTATCTATCTGTCCAAGCTTTCTGCATCCAATAATAATACCCCCTTTATTTCGTAACAGCCATTGCTCCCTGTTACTTACATCTCCAAAATGAACGGTAACAATATCCATAAAATTCAATCTTTGGCGTGATGTAAATTGCTATCGATCGGCTTAAAAGTCTGGAATAAAGAGAAGCTACAGTCATGATCATGTCACGCACTTTTCAATGGGTACTCCTCATCTTGTCTTATTGTCAGAAAAGAGACGTCAAGTGGAGATCTATCAAAGAACATCTTGCGGGGTAACCTCCAGTACTAACGTAAAACAGATCGAATTTTTGCCATCGAGTTGCAGGGAAATTTCCGGCATAGTGCGCGTCGCAGGGCGATGTAATTTATTTTGCAGCAGACAAGGGCATGTTCGCGTCAATGACATTCAGATATCCCTTACGTTATTCGCAAGGACTTTTCTTTCACGTGTTTCGTTTCTAACCCTAACCCTAGTATGAGTACGAAACGGTGTTTCAATATGGTATACTGATGTAGATGATTCCATGTCATTACTTTTTGCACGCTGTAATTTACTTTCTTAAAATTGTCCTAATGTGTTTGATTTTTTTCAGGTGACATTACATATTCTATCTCATTATTCAGCTTACCCATTTACACTATGTGTGTGTGTGTGCTGTGTGTGTGTGTGTGTGTGTGTGGTGTGTGTGTGTGTGTGCTGATGTGTGTGTGTGTGTGTGTGTGTTGTGTGCTGTGTGTGTGTGTGTGTGTGTGTGTGTGTGTGTGTGTAGGTGTGCGTGTGTACATGTATGTGTATGTGTGGGTGTCTGTGTCTGTGCGTGTTTTTGTGTGTATGTTTGTGTCTGTCTGTTTGTGCACAAGTATCACATTTAACAGAGAGGAAATCTGGGACAGCTGAATTTGCAAAAACAATGACGTCAGATGCAAATATCAAGTATTATTGCGAACTTATTTGGGAAAAAATGACGTCATAGTTTCGTGACATGATTTATTTGTTGTGTTGCCCATAGCAACAGCTACAAGGGTGTTTGGTTAATAAAATGATAATGTATACCAACGCATAATTATATACAATATTTTAACGTACACATGTATAATAAAGACATATATTCATTTATTTATAGACAGTTATATATACAAAGTAATGAAAATACCACATTATATTCATAAAGGATAAACCGCATGCAATCAAGATCATTGGACCTATATAAACATGGCTGACCTTAACATTTCTTTCATTAAACGAAAATAAAAAGAGAAATGAGTACTGAATGAAATAAGATCGAAACAGAATATTCGTTTCCGGGGAAAATATTACTTTCAGGGTTATGAGATTGCTAGACCTCAGTTTATATGGGAATTTTGATTTTATCTAAATTAAGCACTGCTGTTCTCCTCCATAACATATTCCCGGTGTATTTTCTTGAACGTTGTGTTTAATATACCGTCGGTATAAAAGCAAAAGGGCGCTATCGTTATATTTTTGTACAGCAATAGCGCCCTTTTACTTCTGTACCAACGATATGTGACCAAATTTATTTATTTATTTATTTGTTTGTTTATTTGTCTATTTATTTACTCACTCAACATCATATACAATAAAAAAATATATATATATAAAAAAAAACCCATAGATGATGAATATAGACATATAATATTAAAGTAACAGCACGAATGAAAACAATAACAAAAGATGTTTAAATTGGTGAGTGGGAAAATCAGCTTAAAAAGGAAATAAAAAGCTTATCGAGCGCAGATACCCAAGCTGATATGTATTACCATGGTATTACTTAAACAAATTAGACGAAAAAAAAACTACATTATATTAGTTACAGACTACAGATTGAAAAGACTTTATACTACAACAACAACTTAAAATACAATATGAAGTACAATTTACAAGATGTGTATTATTGGAAATATACATTTGATTGAAATAATGCCTGGTTGGTTGGTTAATATCGGTTCAATATTGTTTATAACTACATTTGAATGTTTGTAACGTTGGGCTATTTTTTTATGGTTTCCGGTATTGGATTCCAAATGATTGGACCAATCCAGGCAAAACCCGGCGTTTGTCGGCAACTTATGTTTTATGGAAACTGACTTTAAAGGAACAAAACATCCATTGAACGCTGCCCATAATGAGATACTAAAATTTTCAAAACTTTGCGTTAAGAGTGTTCAATTTTCGGGAATATATATTAGACATATTAACGTGTGGCTTGCAAAGTGTTCTCTCTAATACTGCAATAATCTGAATTTGGATATCTGCCACCGAGTGCCTGGTTTTGCATAATCGGGTCACATATTTGAAGACTTCATTCTATCCTTTTTAACATGTCATGCACAATCTTTTGTAAATTGCTACTTTTGACCGGGACTTTTGACTACTACTCCTTCCGAAGTAAAAAAAAAAATTGCATCCCTTACAAATTTAATATCACAAATACAAATCAATATTATTATTTATTTATTTATTTATTCATTCGTTTATTTATTTTGTTATTTATTTATTTATTTACTTATTTATTTATTTATTTATTTATTTATTTATTTATTTATTTATTTATTTATTTATGTTTTTTCAGTAGGGTGGCTCCATCAGCGGTTAAACACTGTTTTGCATGGAGGCACTACAACAAATATAAAGAACAAGCTTACAAACATCATAAACAAACAAGCACAATTTTTAAACGAAACCTATGCTTGATCAGTAAGAACACAATCAATCAATTATTATCACGTTTATTTGCATTTTACCATAACGTGGTAATGTGCATGTGTATAGTCTACATCAGGTCGCATGGACAATTTAAAGTGAGGACTTTTTTGTCGAGATATATGGTGATTAATGATTCCAGACAATTTATTAGACCGATCTGCATAATACTTCGCATAAGGTTAATGTGAATGAGGCCATGACGTTTTATTAACACGTTATTACGGTTTGTCAGTATTAAATGAAATTGTGTTTACTCCTATTTAGTGAGATAATCACTCTTGGTATTAACTGTGACGTGCATTATATGCATTACGAACATTGAATGTTCAGACCAGGTCAAGACACACATAACAAAATGGGTTTGACTACAGAATGAAAAAAGTACGTTAAATGTACCAATGTAATTTCATGACATTCCAAGAAGAATTGGCCAAAGTAAACAAGATATTAATGATATATATTGAAGACAAATTTTGGTAAACATAAAAGTATTCGTCAAAATCCACCAATATTTTGGTCGATTTTGACAAAAGTCTCGGTCGAGAACATTTTTACTGATATATTAATTATTTTTTTACGTGCTTTCATTCAGAATCACTGTATCTACTATAAAATACCCAATATGAATATCAGCCTCCTCACTGTAACATTTTCCGATTAATTTGACATATGAGCAAAATGTGAGCGAAATGTTAAATTATTAAAGTTCATATGAATGTAGTATACGCACGGGGAATGAATAACAGATGTGTAACCTTTCCATAAAAAAATATTCCACATAGATAAGATATAGAATTAACAAAGAGAAGTAATTTTTATCAACTAATAAAAACATTTTATTGCTACTCCGTCAAATATTGATACCATTCATGCTCATGTTCAGCAAACATTCATAGGCAATATCACATTTTTGTCCGGCGAAGTGTAAATATCAGAACGTATTTAACCAAAATGAATGTCCGCCAGTATGTATATACATAGAATGAGTTCTCACTGCTTTTTTCGTGACTCCATGAATCGACGGATATTAAACTGGCAAGCAAAGCCTTTCTCCTGTGCTACAATGCCTATGCCTTTATATTACAATTTCTCCTCCCCCTCCTTATTCGTCCCGTGTAACAACCAAGTTTGCTTTTTTCTTTCTGTCTGTTCATGTTTACTATACACTGATCATCTAAAGCATACAGGTTATTTCCATAGAAGGAAGCACGGCTAAAGAACCGCACACATATTAACGCTCTGGACTTAATTTCTGACGACAATGGAGTTATACATTTAAAAATAATGCAATGAAATGAAACGATGACATACAATAAAACAGAGAGGATGACGTAGAAGAAGAAGATGATGATTGAAGAAGAAGAAGGAGAAGAAGAAGAAGATGATGATGGTGGTGGTGGTGGTGATTGAAGAAGAAGAAGAAGAGTGCAGATGATAAACAAGAAGAAGAAGAAGAAGAAAGAGGAGAAGAAGAAGAAGAAAAAGAAGAGTACAGATGATAAACAAGAAGAAGAAGAAGAAAGAGAAGAAGAAGAAGGAGAAGAAGAGTGAAGAAGATGATGATGAACACGAAAAAGAAGAAGAAAAAATTTAAGAAAAAGAAGAAGGAGATTGATGAATTTGAGAAGAAAGCAAGAGAAGCAAGAAGAAGAGAAGAAGAAGAGAGAAGAGAAGAAGAAGAAAAGAAGAAGAAAGAAAGAAGAAGTAAGATAGATGGTGGTGGTGGTGGTGGTGGTGGTGGTGGTGGTAGGTGATTGAAGAAGAAGAAGAAGAAGAAGAGTGCAAATGATAAACAAGAAGAAGAAGAAGAAAGAGGAGAAAAATCGGAAGAAGAAGAAGAAGAGTGAAGAAGATGATGATGAACACGAAGAAGAAGAAGAAGAAGAAAATTCAAGAAAGAGAAGAAGGAGATGATGATGAAGAAGGAGTAAACAGAAGAAGAAGAAGTTTGAAGAAGAAGAAGAAGGAGAAGAAGGAGGAGAGAGGAAGAAAGAGAAGAAGGAACAATAAGAAGAATTAGAAGAAGAAGGAGAAGAAGAAGAAGAAGAAGAAAAAAAAGAAAAAGAAGAAGAAGACAAAGAAGAAAAGAGACGAACAAGAAAATAACAAGAAGTGCAAAAGTACAAGAAAAACAAGAGAAGAATAAAAAGAAGATTTACTACATACCGTGTTATCAGAATTACCAGACCATGGAGGTAGAAACGTGGAATTACTGATACTACCTGCGTACATGTACTACGCAAGGATACTAGAGCCTTGTCCTTATTCTAACGATACCTGTTGATACCTGGTTTATTTGATCCATCATAAGTATCCAACTATCCGACGGATTATAAATAAGTATATTTCATGAATATTTAATGAGTCTGTCTAATATTTATGCCATTGTGTTGATCGCAAAGTAGCATTGCAATTGGCGAAGTATTTGTGCATAAACTCGTGAAGCTCACACCCAACAGGTTTAATAAAATACGAATACATTTTAGAAACTTTACAGAAAACACGTGTTATCTGAACAAACGAAAATTAATAGAAAATAAGAAAGGCAGAAGTGAAAATTGCTTCAAGAACCAAAACATATACCACAGTACATTGGATTGAGAGTGTATTTAGGCTGGCAGAAATTGTCTTGTATTTATTTACTTGAAGAGAAACGGGCAATCATTTATTAGTATTTAACGTATTAATTGATAGAAATCGAACTTCCAGAAAGTTGAACAACAAATTTGACCATGACAGCATTGTCGAAAAATAATACAGCAAAAAAGAAATGTTTGACCGTATAAATTTCACAACAAAAGCCTTAAACATGATACTTGATTCTGGTTTCATTGTGTCCTAAATTGATGACTTCCAATCATCTCATTAACCTTTCCCTTTAAGTACAGTGTTTTACAATGTATAAAGCACATGACTACAACTACCGTAGTACTGAGTTTGATGGAGGAAGTACAAAACTTACAATGCAGTTCGGCCTGTCATATATGAAATATTATTATCAGAAAACCTCGTCTAATACTAAACTGGGGAAAATCCAGCCTAGTATTATTCACAATATAATATATCTGGTAGTTGTGTAATTTTTAGACTGTTATTTGAAAAGGTATTTGGATGTACTAAGTATTTGTATGTTTCGTTATCTTATCTTAAGGCATCGCATCTTATCGCATCTTATCGTATCGCATCGCATCGCGTCGTAAAGTATCTTATCTTATCTTATCTTATCTTATCTTATCTTATCTTATATTATATTATATTATCTTATCATATCTTATCTTATCTCATATCGTATCGTATCGTATCTTATCTTATCTTATCTTATGGTACCGTGTGGTATCTTATCTTATCTCATCTCATCTTATCTTACCTTATCTTATTTTTATCTTATCTTATCTTATCTTATCGTATTTGATGGTACTGTGTGATATCTTATCTTATCTTATCTTATCTTATCTGATCTTATCCTTTCTTATCATATCATATCTTATCTTATCTTATCTTATCTTATCTCATCTCATGTCATCTTATCAATTTCCGGAGAGGTTTTTAATTGGATTATCAAAAACAATTAATCTAGAGTAAAATTATTCGGTATTAAAATGAAAATAAAATAACACTTGTTTGATGACGTATATCATAATCTTGATCACAACCTTATTATTGTTAACAATAATTATGAATCAAGTGTAATAATCACACATAATAATATATGTTAAAAACTTTTACACATGTCACCTGCATGATAATTGATCTAACCGTTCAACTTCACACGTAACACTTACAGGACAATATTTGCAGAAACGGAATTGGTTTTAGACAAAAGCTAGGTGTTCGATTTTGTTCGTGTTTGTAATGGCCGTTGGTAAATATTTGATCATTGCAACCAAATTGCTGAATTGTAGAAGCTTCTGTTTCTTATGTGTACTACTGAAAAATTAACAAACCCAATTATGTTCAGTCACAGGTCTCTGCAATTGTTTACAATGTATTTTATTCAAAATCTGTAGAATAAAAATGTAACTTAAACTTGTACGAAACTGGTTAAGTTGGTTCTTAAATTTTATCACGACATATATTGGTGGAGATTGGTCAGAACCTTTCTTTTATTTCTTAGTTTATGCTCAAAATCGATTATTTTGAGAAGATTCTGGAAATAAATTTCAGATTATGCCATTTTATGATTCGGATGTTATGTGAACGATTTCATGAATGGGATGAACTTAAGAAACCTTATCGACACAACATTTTTTGAGTTTGTTCGAAAATTTGTCTTTCAGTCGTCGTTTATCATTTTCTTTATCTTAAACTTCAAGACATTTTCTTGCTTCTCTTCCGAATCAAGACTTTCATGATAGGAAATTATTGTGCACTTTTGCAACCAGGGACCTACTTTACATGTTACCACATTACGAACATTATTCCTCAATGCTGTATTCAAATTACCCATCCCACGGGAATACTATATCTCCCCTCTCGAACTGTCCCTCTCGCTGTCTGTCATGTTCAAGCTTTATTCCCCTTAGTGATATACGATAGGGCTACATTTTTTTTCGAGGAAGAAACGTAAGTTTTAGTATAACACTTCTTATGTGTCAATCTCTCGTCAGTATTTCTTGATTTTCTTCCCATCTTGACTTGGTCTTGGGGTAACATTCGATATTTCCCTTTACCCGAATGTACCTCAGAAAGTAAGGGCCATTCTTCTTTCTTTATAGATTAAAGGCTTGATAATTCTGTTAAATATAAATTACCTATTGGACGGTCAAACTAAAAAAGGGCCACTCACGGCTGGAGATCACGTATCTTCGGGCGGATGGAATTGTATACAGTGTAAATTGACATGTGTGCGGCGAGGAGTGTTAGGTAAATGTACAAACGTTTCTGCTCACAGGTGCACGCTGCTTGGAAGACTCGATCGACAGACGCTATGGAAACTATCGTCGCTTAGATTTAGTATTGACCTACATTCACCTAGGTTTATTTTGTTACATTACAGATAAAATTTAAAGGCCATTAAAAATTTACAATAAATTACAGGCAACTGTAATGTTCGAAATAAGTACACATTATTTTCAAAGCTATCCTTTGTAACACGTTTTACTCTGGAAATATGCATTAATACACAGGAAACTATACAGGGTGGCCCAGAAAGAATGTTACAACTGCGATCGCTAATTTCTTCAACATCATCTGCAATATGCCATTAGTTTTTTCCTCAGCGATTAGAACATTTTTTTTCCAACAATATGATACCATGATCATTGATTTTGAGTCATTCGTTTGGGCCCTGTGGCCATTTTCCGAGGCAATGTCATTTCCCAAATTTGTAAATTTTTCATCAGCAGCGGTCATCCGAACACCGAGATATTCTCGCGTTTCAGCGTGCCATACCAGACAAACCGCGATGACAATGGAGATTCAGCTCGCATCGTCGTCCTTATCAAAGCGAGGGCATAACTGCCCTTTGTTTCGGCATACCTTATTCGATGGCACACCGTAACGTGAGAATATTCCGGTGTTCTGATGATCGCTGGAGGTAAAAAAAAATAGCAAATTTAGGAAATTACATTGCCTCAGAAAAATAGCCCTAAGATCCAAACACCTCAATCAAAATTAATGATCATGGTATCATTTTGTTGCAAAAAGAATGCTCTAACCCATGGAATAATCATCAATGACATATTTTGAATGACTTTGAAGAAATTAACGATCACATGTGTAGCTTTTCTGGGGGGCCACGCTGCAAGTATCTTCCGTACACAATTGAAGTTACAATAATAGCATGCGTCTTTTTTGCGTCCTTTTGCGTCCTATTTTTCTATGTAATCTGATACATCAATTTATTCAGAAAATTAAATGTTAGCATCATAATATACGTCTTTATGTCTTTGTGTGCATGTACATTTATTTGCGAGTAGGCCTACGAGTGCACGACAAAACGATACGGAAATTGTTTGATTGATTGATTGATTGATTGATTGATTGATTGATTGATTGATTGATTGATTGATTGATTGATTGATTGATTGATTGATTAGTTGATTGATTGACCGATTAATTGATTTTGTTTCTATATCTTTCATGATTACACATTATGCACTTGTATTTCCAAAAGCAAATTTGTAATTATCAGAGCGTAACGAATATACTACACTTGTATTTGTACGTAAGACAGATACATTTATATATAATTTTTTTAAATAGACAAACACGAGAGAACGATCAAATTGATTAAATAATCTTAGTTTTCTATGTTGATGTATTTTTAGATGTATTTATGTGTGTGTTTGGGTGTGTATGTATGTGTATGCATGTATGTGCG
>JZLH01S0635969.1:60504-70809 GCA_001188425.1 Eucidaris tribuloides | reverse complement strand
ATTTGGGGGGGGGCAAAATATCGATTCCCCCCCCCAATAATTTGACAACTTGAAAGTTCATAATATGCAGTGCAAATATATTTTTAAAAAGCATTGGAAAGCACTATAACTATTAATCGTGGCATAAAAATACTATTGAACATATAGAATTGTCAATTTGAAGCGCGCAAAATTCTGTATTACAATCTGGCACGCGGAGCGCGCCGAAAATTTTGGACTAATTTTTCGCTTTTGCCCCCCCCCCCATCCGAAACATGGATCTACGCCCCTGACGTTGGTGCATTCTGTTTGAATTTTATTAGTCTTTATTTACACGAATTCTGAGTTTGTCAGCATATTTCTTTTCTCCGTGGTTTACGGATATTTCATATTAAAACACTTAAATTGATATGTCAAAGCAGTCATTTTGCCCATCTAGATTATGCAGACATTTATATTGCAATCCTCATCTGAACAACTTGTAATCAACTGCAGAAACTCCAAAACAGAGCAGGAAGAATTATTTTGAAAATAAGCCTCAATTACACTTTTCTCATTTGCTTCAATGCATGAAATTCTAAATGGCCAACTTTGAATCTCGCCAGATTTTTCATGTTCAAATTATGATGTTTAAAGTTCTCAATAATTTGACACCCAGTATTTGCAAGAAAATATTTTCTTTTCCCATAGACCTTACCAGTTACGACACCATAATGCTTTCTCTTCCCAAACTCGTACAAACAGTTGCAACGAACATTTTTCTTACAGAGGGGCAAAGATATACAATAGCCTTCACACACCCGTTCGTAACTGCCAATCACTTGCCTTATTTTAAAACGATCCCTTGCCAATTGAATGATGGTTAATTTCTACGGTTCATGTTTGCAATTATCTTAATATTTAAATATATGAAACCCTGCTTATTCAGTTTGTTGGTATCTCGAGACCTTTAATAAAATAATGTTAATTCAGCCATTTACATAAGACAATTCACTCCCCCTCCTCCCCCCCCCATCCCAACTGGTCCCATGGAAGACAGCAGCACTTATAGAGCTTGCAGCTGATATGGGTTATCCAGCCGTCTTTCCCCATTCTTTTTTATTTTCTTCTATATCCATTATTTCCCCTCTCTGTTATGTTATTTTGTATATGTTATATTTGTAATATAGTTGAGCCTGTAGTGTTATTCAGTATCCTTATATATGTACTTATTTCTGTATAGTTGTATATAATGTTCTTTAAGTTTTCAAGTTATTGTGTATATTTTGTATATTTGTATATTTCTCTTTATGACGGAAATAAAACAAACAAACAAACAAACAAATACACGAATTCTGAGTTTTCGGCCATGTGGCTTTTGTGAACGGAGAAGATTCATGTGAATCTTTACATTACATATTATTTTAGCGTATTTACTCGATAAGCGTATTCCAGGCTGTGCAAATCATGGGTACATTCTTTAAAACTATTGAGAATAATGTTGGAAATGGATCAATTAAATCACAAAATTTGGTTATCTTCGACAGATAATTCCGTGCAGTGTGGTCATACGGTATACGGTGGTAATACAAGTGCAAGGTGAAAAGTATTATGGTTAAATGGATGAAACTGGTATAGGAGATTGATAACGCTCATTCTCACTAATTACCACCAGAGAATGAACGAGAATAAACGGCTCATCGCAGGGGCGTCGATCCATGTTTCGGATTGGGGGGGGGGGGGCAAAAGTGAAAAAATGTCAAAAATTTTCGGTGCGCTCAGCGCGCCAAATTGTAATACAGAATTTAGCGCGCAAAGCGGGCCAAAAAATTGACAGTTTTGTATGTTTAATAGTATTTTAATGCCATATTTTATGGTTTTATAGTTCTTTCCAGTGCTTTTTAGATATATATTTGCATTGCATATTATGAATTTTTCAAGTTGTCAAAATTATTGGGGCAAATCGATATGTTTGCCCCACCCCCCATATTTTCATTGGTGGAGCGATCGCCCCTCTGCCCCCCCCCCCCAGGATGGACGCCTCTGGCTCACCGTACATCAAAAAGTGGTAAGGTTTTATCACCAACTACAGATTTGCGTACCAGTAAGTACACCTAGAATTTTGTCATTGCGTTACATTTATTGATAACAGAATCAACGATATATGAAAATATATATGATAAATATAATAGTCATTATATAGTCATTATAAAATGAACTGTAATGCAGTTTACATCATTGTTGAAATACTCCGTTTCGATTCTAAGATTTATATCAATGTTTGCCGAGATGCGTTTACTGTTTATTCTCGATAAAGAGTCTAAGATCAAGCTCTTTTGATAAGCACACACATATCTATATTTTTTAAAATAGCACATGCCATTATATTTTTTGTTCACCAACATTTGATTTGATTTGGTTTGTTTTATTTCGTATTTCTGACAACAAAATAAATGAATATATTGATTATAAAATACAGTCAAAAATGATACAGAGTAATGGCCGCACACTACATGTTCATTCATGTTCATACATACAACCACAAAGTATTATAAATTGAAATACGGGAGGGCCTACTAAGGAGCTATTCTTGTATTAACCTGCAGACCGCCTTACATAATTATAACTGGTTGAATTGTTTAAATTCGTGTACAGTGTTTCGAGGTGTAAATTGATTCCAGAAGGACGGATTAAGACACGAAGCGAAACAGAAGGGTGTGCAGTGCAAATATAATAAAATGAAGGGAAAGAAAAAAGAAAAATCAAAAGTAATTATCGTCATTGCAAGGTGTCCAACGTACCAGTGATGAACCTGATATAGAAAAAAGGTAATGGTCGAATGTTCTTCTAAAGTTGGTTAGCAGAATAAACATTTTTTTAGTTATTGCTTACCACTTGATAATGAAAACTTCCTTGGACTATCGTGTCGATGATGTCAAAAGTCCTCACTATTTTAATGGTCCTTGAAACGCTGGTGAGAAATAATCGCTGGAACACAGTTTTCGGTATTAAACGCCCCTTGCTCAAAATAGTGTCAACTTTGTTCCGTAAGATCAGTGATTTTTTTTTTATATATTTCACAACTCCGCCGAGCTACCAGTATTATCCGTCCCTCGTTGGCAAAATACGGAATCGCGATCTACTGCATCCCGGGTATCCATTGCTTGAAGTGGCCGCTATCTGATGGACGGTGGATCGGAAGCAAACTGTGAAATAAAATGGAATGAGATTGAACGGCCCCAAAGTTTGAGTATTTTCAGTAAAACCGTCGCTAGATGTCGCTGTTTGGTGAGGAGATTTTATACTAACGTCGGTTACGTACACTATTTTATGGGTGATATTAGGGACATTTAATGAGTATAGACTCGTAAATATTTATATATTTTTACATTTCCCAGTCTACTGACTTACACCGTGAAGATATAGTCTCTTTCATGATCAGGTACACACCAAACTTCGCTTGGCGATTAAAATATTAAAAGTATATGGAAAAAGACGCATGAATTTCTCTTTCAATACAAGTAGAGCAATTACTGAGTTGCAGAATAAGAAAACCACCTACAATAATTTCGAAATAATTTCCAATATTCCATGTTGAGACGCTTTTAAAAAGCATATGTTTGTTCCATCTTTCATTTACTACTACTACTACTACTACTACTACTACTACTACTACTACTACTACTACTACTACTACTACTACTACTACTTCTACTACTACTTCTACTTCTACTACTTACAACTATGTCCAGTAGTAGTAGTAGTAGTAGTAGTAGCAGTAGTAGTAGTAGTAGAAGAGTAGTAGTATAGTTGTTGTTGTTGTACTAATTACTACTACTACTGTCTACTTACTACTATCCTACTCTACTACTACTTCTAACTACTACTACTACTATTAGCTACATACTACTACTACTACTTTACTACTACTACTACTATACTACTACTACTACCTACTACTACTACTACTACTATAACTACTACTACTATATACTACTACTATATCTACTTTACTGCTACAACTACTACTATCTGTACTACTATTACTACTACCACCAACTAACTCTACTTATTATTATTACTTCTTCTCCTTTCTCTTCTTTCTTCTTCTTGTTCTTTCTTACTTTTCTCTCTTGTTCTTCTTCTCTTCTCTCTTCTCTTCTCTTCTTCTTCTTCTTCTTCTTCTTCTTCTTCTCCTCCTCCTCCTCCTCTTCTTCTTCTAATACTACTTCTGCTACTACTACTACTGACAATGCCATAAAAACCATAACACGTTCTCAAAATGAAATAGGAATGAATAATCTCCTATTATCTTCATAAAACTGAAGCCGATTAACAAGTTATCATGCATTTTCCATTCATATATACGTAGATGTATTTATTCTTTTATTATATTACGTTGAAGCAGCTCTGTAAAACAGTAAAATTCTATCCGTAGATGCCAGCCATAATATCAGTATGTATGTTCAATTAAATTCATCACTTTTTAAGTAATCTAAGGAAGATGTTTTTATTTGATTTTTGTTTATCGTTTTGTGTGTCAACATGACGACGGTTTATTGTTGACATTTGTCATGCTTGTGAAGAACAGACTGTCTTATCATGCACTCTAATTGTAAAAATCACTCTCGCTTGTGATTCTCAGGCTACGCTATTTTTGCTACGATCCGTAATGTGTATCATAACTCTTCGACCTCATTTTCAAATCCAATAATAAACTTATCTTAAATTTCACAGGGGTGCCGACTGACCTATTAGTATGTCACAGAATACACCTCCTGGTCACGAATTTGTGAGCTAATTCGTCCTGTCTATTACTTAATGATGTCAGCATTGGTCATCGCTCGAGATTTTAATCAGCTAATGGCAATGGATTTTTATAAATTTTATTCAGTTGTATGGGTACACCACAGCTATTAGCTATCTGATAGTAAGTCTCATGTGAATACTCCGCAGATTGACAAACGAGGTAAACCCCGAAATCTGTTTTAATTTGTAAATCACTCAAGTGCTATATTCAATGCTTTATTTTCTTCATCGGATTTGCGTCAGAGTGATAGCCGTGGCTCGTCGGTTATAAGAACACTCGTCAAAAATAGCAATTCCCACGTCTAGTTTTCACACTACGATTTTACCACGATCCATATCACACTCAAGTTTCAAGTAGGAAATCGATATAAAATGTCTTTTCGCGAATCGCGAATGTAACTTTCGTATACTGACCATGTACCTGATACAGCAGACCGGGACATAGGAGTACTGGGGGCTGCAGCCCCCGGATTTTTTTTTAAGGGGAGGGGGTCATATAGCCCCAAGAATTTTGCTCTTCTCTATTCTATCGGCACCGTTAAACGTTTATAGGGGTTGTTTGTTTTCCTGTGACTTTGCTTTTCACCAAAATACATCATACTTTTAGACCCCACGACCATTCCCCCTTTATCTTTCAATCCACTAGTTATTATATTTTCATGTTTTATTTGTTGGGGGTGTCACGTTAATGATTGGCATAATAATACACCGTGTTATACAGCTGTTTTCACTGATTTCCACCATACAACAGCCTGCTTTGCGACCTGTCCACCTTGATTGATTGGTTGGATAGTTGGATGGTTTGTAGGTTGGCTGGTTAGTTGGCGCTATACTATCCTGAAAATAGTCGTATACAAATGTTTCGATTTTCTCTTCTTGTTTTACTAACTGTTTACTTTTCTGAGAACAAACAGTACATTTCATTTTTCTTTCTCATCCCCCTCTTTCTTTTCTCCTTTCTGTCTTTCTTTCTTTCTTTCTTTTTTCCTTCTGCTTTTTTCTCATTCTCATTTTCATAGCATTTTCTAAGATTCATTGGTTTACGACATACCTGCTTTGTGCAGTTCAGAATCTTCGTCACTTAAAAAAAAGTGAAATATTAAGAAGAAATGTCAATAGAATAACACTGAACAATAAGCTGCAATTTGTCAGTCACTGAAATGCTTGGATTATTATTATCATTAGTAGTAGTAGTAGTAGTAGTAGTAGTAGTAGTAGTAGTAGTAGTAGTAGTAATAGTAGTAGTAGTAGTAGTAGTAGAGCAGTAGAAGTATAATAGTAGTAGTAGTATAGAAGTAGTAGCACTAGTTGTAGTGGCAATAGTATTAGTTCATGTAGTAGTAGTAGTACTTGCAATAGTAGTAGTAGTAGTAGTAGTAGTAGTAGTAGTAGTAGTAGTGGTAGTAGTAGTGGTAGTAGTGGTAGTAGTGGTAGTAGTAGTGGTGGTAGTAGTAGTAGTGGTAGTAGTAGTAGTAGTGGTGGTAGTAGTAGTAGTTAGTAGTCGTAGTATAGTAAGTAGTGAGGCGTAGTAGTAGTAGAAGTTGTAGAAGTAAGTAGTACAGTAGTAGTAGCTAGTAGTATAGTAGTGTGAAGAAGTAGCCGATTAGTAGTAGTGGTAAGTAGTAAAGTAGGTAGTAGTAAGTAGAAGTAAGTTAGTAGTATAGTCGGTAGTAGTAGGTAGTAGTATAGTAGATAGATCAGTAGTAGTAGTGTAGTATATAAGTAGTAGTGAGTAGTAGTAGTGGTAGTAGTAGATATAGTCAGTGGTACTAAATAAGTGTAGTATAGTGGTGGTAAGTAAGTAGTAGTGGTAGTAGTAGATAGTAGTATGGTAGTAGTCAGTAGTAGTAGTAAGTAGTAGTAGTAGTAGTGGTAGTATAGTGGTAGAAGTAACATATAGTAGCTAGTGGTATAAGTATACGTGCGAGTAGTAGTAGAAGTAGTAGAGGTAGTAGTGTAAGTCAGTAGTGATAGTAGTAGTAGTTATGTTAGTAGTAGTAGTAGTAGGTAGAGTGGTAGTAGTAGTGGTAGTAGAAGTCAGTATATGGTAGTAGTGGTAGTAGTAGTGGTGTTTAGAAGTAGTAAAATATCGTAGTAGTAGATAGTAGCTAGTGAGTAGTAGTAAGTATCAAGTAGTAGTAGTAGTAGTGGGTAAGTCAGTAGAGTAGTAGTAGTGGTAAGTATGTAGTCAGTAGTAGTAGGTAAGTAGTGGTAGTAGTAGTGGTAGTAGTAGTAGTGGTATAGTAGTAGTGGTAGTAGTAGTAGTAGTAGTAGTAGATAGTTATTAGTAGTAGCTATAGTAGTACGTTAGTAGTGGTAGTAAAGTTAGTAGATATAGTAGTAGTAGTATTAGTAGTAGTAGATAGATAGTTTGATAGAAGTAGTATGTAGTAGTATACTAGTAGTAGTAATATTCCTGTAGTGGTAGTAAGTAAGCATTAGTATAGTGGTAGTAGTAGTTTATGTAGGTAGTAGTGGTAGTAGTAGTAGACAGTAGTAGTATAGTCAGTGGTAGTAGTAGGGATAGTAGTAGTAGTAGTGGTAGTAGTTAGTAGTAGTAGTAGTGGAGTAGTAGTGGTAGTAGTAGTAGTAGTAGTGGTAGTAGTAGTGAGGTGGTAAGTAGTAGTAGTAGTAGTATCAGTAGTGGTAGTGTAGTAGTGTAGCTGGTAGTACGTGGTAGTAAAAGTAGTGGTATAAGTAGTAGTCGGTAGTAGTTTCAATTTTAAGGGGATTTTTTTTTATGATGAAAATTGAAATTTTTCCTAGTGTGATTTTATAACAGACCTATAATCATAATTAAGTCCTGAAAATCACTTGCTGATAAAACTTTTTTTAAGTAATAATGTTTTTCTTAATAAAAAATTCGGGTGCTACAGTGAAATTATACGATGATTACCTTCTCCTGAAATTAAACAAGAATCGTCGCTGGGGCGAGCATCATAATAGCGTCACCCGCCTGTAACGCGGGAAAGTGAAAACATGTCACTGTGACTTGATCACTTTGGACCTTTTGACCCCAAAATCAAATAATGACTTCACTGGGATCCATGCTAGTACATACAACAGCACCAAATTTATTATGGAGCCTAGTTAAGTTAATACTGCAAGTTATCGGCGTTTACAACAGAGACTTTCACAGGCAGGGTAAATGAAACCTGTGCAACTGTGAAACCTTCTGCACTTTGACATTTGTTGACCATTCGAAAATCAATAAACTTCCTGGGATGCTATGCTAGTATCATACCACTCAGATATGTAGGATGCCCGCCGCTTCGCTCGCCGGCGACCCCCGCCGCCGTCCACCGCCCGCCCACACGCCCGCCCCCGACCCAAGACAGCCCGCGGCCCGCCGGGCCCCAGCCGGCCAAAACGATCAAATATATAGCCTAGAGGTTAAGAAGTTAAACTGAAGTTAATCATCGGCGTTTACAGGAAAAGTAACATGCGGACAGAACGGACAGACAGACAGACAAGCACAGACCAGGAACACAGAGCATGATAAAACATACAATACTCACCGATAGCGGTGCGTATAAAAAAAATGCTACCTAATATGATTAAATATATACAAATTTAGAAAGGTTGATATTTTCTGATATCGCAGACTGACCAAATACTAAAACTGTTAGATTGATGAAAATGTTGTCGAATCGACCAAACTATAAGCCTAAGCTTTATCTCGATAAACTTACCAAGAATATTACAACTGCTATGGATATGCCTGTATTGCGTGGCGCCTATTTGCGCATCTCGGCGCAGCTACAAACAGTTAACGTAATGGGAATGCAAGTAGTTAAAAATATATGTGATTGAAATTGACAGTTGAATGGATGGCGTAGTTGATATGTCGTTCACAAAGAAGTTACTCTACACTTTACCGCATGTTAAACATTTGGATTATATAATCATATATTTCTATTGTTTATGTGCGAAATGAAACAAATGTCAATGGGTGATTGATGGTTAGGTTATAAGCTTTGAATAATCAGGCGCATACCCGATAATCAGTTAACATGAACCAGGAATTTATTTCTTACATGCCGACTTTAAAAATAGGCAGGAAATGAGATAGGTAGGGAGATCTAGCATAAAGGCAGCGCTATAAATACTTCATACATAAACATCACTTAACATATACATACATTATTCATAAAAGTTCATACATACAATACATACATGACACATACATAATACAACAATAACATACATACATACTAATACATACATGGCTGCTCAACGCAAGCTATGTTTTTTTTGTAGATTTTGCCTTCCTTTGTATTATTCACATGTAAAACATGCAATACTATGAAGAACATATTGACAAAATATTTCAAAAACTTGAACGAAACTTCAACAGCAAATCATATTGATGTGTGATATATAATAACAGACAATTGATAATGACAATTAAGTGGTAAATAGTCGAATTCACTGTAGATATTATTATGTTGTATTGATTTGTCACGTATATACACAAACAAAGATATGGGAATGGATAAAGACCCTATTATGGACACGGATAATTAAAAAATGAAACGATAAATACACGGATTACAGTGGTATGCATATTATACACGTTGAGTTTTAATTCATATCTAATTGCGGTATGTAAGCACATATTTCCGATCCGTACATGTAAGAACCTCCGCAATTGAATTGCGTCATACAAATATTGAATTTCCTTCTCGCAAAAGGAACTTAAAGACTTTCTATTCTTTACCGACGCGACTACCTTCATATCATATAGTTCCAACTTCCTTAATAAAATCTCAGAATACCAGTGAACTATAGAGTATAGAGACACGCACGTTCACACGTACAGAATACACATACGTATATCAAATTCTGTAAAACAATCTACTTTGGAATAAATTGTTCCCAAACATCATGTTCTGCAAGTAGTCTTCACAAGGTTCCTGAAACCATATCGAATGGTGAGACGACTAACACATAGGTAAGGTAATTGACTTTTAACTAAGATTTCAACATATTGACTATTAACAATTACATACATCCTGGAATAGTGGAGCGTCGAAATTTCAATATAGTGCGGAACACGGTGCATGGCATTTTAATACTTGGCACTTTTCATAGTACCCGCTATTTTTGTCTGTATTATGTACATGGGATTTCCCGGCGTACGGCATATTCACGGAAATTCTTTGTGCGAATTATGCATCTATTGTCGGGGAACACAGATTTGCCAGATAAATGAACTTTTACTGCCGCCACCACCACCCGTGTCGCCATCATTTTTACTACTTCAACAGCAACTACTAGCTCTACTACTACGACGACGACGACGACGACTACTACTACTACGACTACGACTACTATTACCGCTACTACTACTACTACTACTACGACTACTACTACTACTACTACTACTACTACTACTACTACTACTACTACTACGACTACTACTACTACTACTACCACTACTCGTCGTCGTCGTCGTCGTCGTCGTTCTACTCATGGCTGAGTACTCGTGACCCCATTCAAGGGCGTAGGCTGGTTTGGGCATGGGGAGGTGCACAT
>JZLH01S0635969.1:24693-38701 GCA_001188425.1 Eucidaris tribuloides | reverse complement strand
GCCCGCTGTCTATTTTTTGTGTAGATTTGATTTTGTCTAATCACCCGCAGTAAATGGATTCTTTGTGAGATTTCATATTTTTAATTTGATTCTGAATTATAATAGACACGACCATTTGGACTTAATCCGCGCCGAGGATAGTGACAAATTTCGGGGGTATCTGTAGATACGTAAATCACAGTTACGCGGGACTAAAGCCACCCCAGGTAGGCTTGGATTTAAGGTACTTTACTCTTGGGAATGCTGTTATAGTATGTCAATTTAATGTCAATAGGAATAATAATAATATGGCGGAAACAATGAAAAAGTAAAAACACTTACCGATTCGAATCGGAGCGCCTTTGTAGGAATTTTTCGGAGCCGCTAAATTCCTCGCCGATCAATGTCATGTACATGTAACCGTAAGGCAAGCGTCGCGTACGCGTACAAGCGCCATGAATTTTAAACCCGCGATTACGTAACGTGCGTGGGAGTAACACTCCCATGTAAAAACACTCCCTTCTGATTGGCTACTGGATAGGGGTATCGAAATGAAAATTGTTTTTCTGTTTGCCAGCTGCGGGATATATCACTTCCTTAGAAATATGATATTAATGAATTAAAAACAAACATTATTCATGTTTACACATTATTTGGTAAATTTTTGCTTTCCATATATCCGGGCCATGGTGTCTGAGGGAGTTTTTTGAGCAAGTATTCCTTTTCGACTTCGGACCGAGACCGAGGGCACCTTGAGGTTCCAACATTTTCGTGGGATATGTTGAGGAATATATTTGTATTGCAAGTGAAAAAAGTTATGAAAGTCTGGCGAGGACGAACGTGTGTTTAACATATTTTAGCCTAAACTAGAGTATTTTATATCCTTTTGAAAAACTGTTAAAATCAAATGTTTGAATACACAAAATGAGCAAGAACATTTTGGAAATACTGTATGATTTATATATTAGTAATACTCTTCGTGTTTTCCTGGCTATAAATTAAGTGAATTTTTCTCATATGAAAGAAGATATTTTCAAATTATTCTGCTTTGGAATTGATACTGAACAAAACTGGGCCAAATGCTGGAGCACTCCCACTTCCACCTCCATGCACTGAGATTCACAAATGTTTCTTTACCATTTGTGGCTTTTGTATTTAACCGGGTTGTCAACATCGTCAGCATATTATTGCCACTAATTTCTTTTCTTACCCAATGCTTCATTATGCAAAATTCACTTGATATTAATTTGTTTCAATCAACTTTGCAATCAGCATGTTTTGTTGTTTAGATTCCTATATCTGAATTTAAAGTTTTCAAATCGGTTTACATGTAGATTCCGTAATGGAATTGTTGATTAATTCAATTGTAATTTGTATATTTTGATGGCTTTATTAATGTTTGAAAAAGTTGCAGAATAAATAAAATGAAGAAAAAAAGACCTTGATCTTTTTTGTACGACCTTTTGGCATGGAAAGCGCCGCAGAAAGGTAATATTTGGATAAGACAGGCGTCACTAATATTTTAACTCAGAGAAAATTTCAATTAGAACCATATATGACTCAATGCTCTTAAATTGATATTCATCTCTGTTTATTCAGTCAAGTTATAGTGAAATTATGTTCCCTTTTTCTCCCAAACGTATCTACTTCTATACAGTTTGGCAGTAATCTCGTTCCATTCAGGTCTAGGCCATTTTAAATTTAAGTATGCAGCACCTTAATGCCATACGCATCTGTTATAGCGACACATACATTGATCAATTAATCACTAATTTCCTTTAAATTCAATCAGTGACACTGAAAATAATGCCAAAAATGCATTGAATAAATGCTTTCATAGCTGAAAACATATTCCTGGCAGAATGAAAATTACTATTTATTTCATGGTCATTTTACATATTCAGGGTGAGCTCGCTTGTGCCACTCACAATAAGCTCATACGAGCTCGCTGTCGCTCGGGACAGCTCATTAGGAAAACTCGCTGGTAAGTCGCCGTACTTCGTTTCTGAACTCGTCCTAATCTGTGCGTAATTTCAATCTGACTCGCCAACACAATCGTTGGTTGTCGTACACCACTCTTGGAACTCGATATGTCACTCGGATATACTTGAAGTGGCGAGTATTACGAGTTATGAAGAGTGCATGCGAGCTTGTCACGAGTAATGCGAGTATACAACGAGTTTAGCTCGATGTTTATAGCGAATTACCGCGAGTTTGCTGCGAGTTAAGTAAAAAATTTTAACCTGTTAAAAATTTGGGACCTCGCTCGCGACTCAAGGAAGAGTTGTGCGAGATTACACGAGCCGTGCCGAGTTGTTGCGAGTTATCCCGAGTTATATGAAGAGCTTTTCGCGAGTTTATTGCGAGTGTTGTCGCCGAGATTACTCATTGCGGCAACTCGCCCACAACTCGCCATAACTCGCTACTACAACTCGGCTAATGGGGAACGTTAGCTTTTAACAACAGGAGACGATCCTTTTTACGCCGAGAGAAATACGACGGTTATATACGCACTAGTCATGCCACTATATGCCCTCTTTCGCGCGCTGTAGGAGCATGTCTATTGCTTTGCATTCACACTCGAACGCATAATAACAAAAGACGGCGTGGCATTTCTCATGAGAAAAAAATCGTTATCTGTGA
Source organism: Eucidaris tribuloides (assembly GCA_001188425.1). NCBI lineage: Eukaryota > Metazoa > Echinodermata > Echinoidea > Cidaroida > Cidaridae > Eucidaris > Eucidaris tribuloides. The sequence continues at coordinate 36,079 of JZLH01S0635969.1, read as the reverse complement.
TTGTTTTTAGCCAACTCGGCGGGCCTTCTCTAGCTAATTAAAATTTTTGATTTTTTACATTTTTTTAGAATTCATCAGACTTCGCCACTACATATCCATATCGTCAATATATTTATAGATTCTCGCCTTTCATTTTTGAAGCGCAAAGACAGAACAAAATGAGAAAAACAGGGGATAAAAAATAAATCTTAGAAAAATAAAATCACCCCCAACACGAGTTTTTTACCAAAAAAGATAAGTCTTTAGACTCAATTCGGGGTCATAACGTTGACTTTGGTTCACTATTTTGATCTAAACCTTAAAGAGAACATATTGATTATCATAAATCTACGTGTCAATAGTCATATCAAGCTTGTAGATTTGTTACAATGGCAAAAAAAAAATCTGCCAAAAAACGACGGTTTTAGTCCAATTTACCATTTATATGCAAAACTCTTAGACCATGAAGAAAAGTTAAAGATCGCTTAGAAATTGATATTGTGTAAAAAAGGGCGGATTCGAATTGCACCAGTAGGGTTGGCCCTGTTTGCAAATTCAAGAATACCACTATACCACGGTTTGACGTAATAAACACCACCAACCTGCACGACAAGAAGTCAAGGTAAGAGGGCATACCCTCCCTCCCCCTTCCCCCCCCCCCCCTCCCCGCCCCCCCCCCCCCCCCACCCAAACAAGGTGGGAACGGATGAGTTCTCCAGCTTGAAAACAGTCATCCGTAATACAATGTTCATCTCCATTGACTAAAGAACATGCACTTTTATAAACGTTGTGGGCATTTTCTCACTCAGAAAAGGTCCAAAAACTAAGGTCTTAGGTTCACACTAGGGTGGAAAAACTTTCTAGCTGATTACATAATGGGAAACATCCAGAATCACACTACACATTGTGTTAAGCTAACTAAGCTTATCTACAAACATGCCAGTAAGCCTCAGTATGAGTGAAGTAGAAAAGCATAATTTCAAGTTGGACGTTAGCGATCAACTTTTTGGCAGCTTGCTAAAGTTCCTACTCAACTGTTGTGAGAAGTTTTCTTTGCGAATTGTTTTCATGAAGTTTGCTTCTGGAAAATTGGGCAAATGTGAATGCCACTTTAATCATACTAAGATAATACTGAACAATGCATTTTTGAATATACGGTATTTATATGCCAATGGAGTAGTATGTTTTTGTCCTTTACACCATGCCAATGCATTTAATGTTTTTAATTTGTGCTGCTACATTTAGCCTAGAATCTTATCAGTGTTGTAGTCAAGTACCGTTTTTTTTTCGAGCAGCAAGTACTGCGCTTCAAAGAGGGTTTAAGTATACTTTATGCTCGTGATACAATTTATCGAAATGTCGAGTTCCGATTTATTTTTTGAGGCCGAGTACAAGAACCGTGTTTCGAGTACTGAGTACGTAGTTACTACAAAATGGATCTGTATCATTGTGTTATTCGAACAAAACATACTTTTTGTGGTTGATTTTTGCCCCGACAAATTATTGTCCTCTAATAAACTTGTCGTGAACATCTTTGACGTCATACAAATCAAAAAACATATTTTAAAACTTTGATTAGCATTCAGTAACTGCAAGGGCGCGTAGGCTCCGTTTGGGCATTTGGGGAGGTGCACATCTCGGGGCGTGTAACTTAAGTTGAGAAAATCAAGCGTTGAAAGCAAAAAAGGTGGATGCAAATTTCTTTCTACTATTAGGGGTGGAACTCCTATGGCTCTGCGGGGGAGCGGTGCACGTGCCACCAGTGCACTCCCCCCCCCCTCCCCCCCCCCCCCCTACTCCCCCCCCCCCCCCACAGCCTACGCCCTTGAAACTGGTCGCTGGTAAACTCGAGTGTATTGACTTTCAAAATAAGAAATAAGGATTTCTATTTAATTGACTTTAACATCACATTAATAATGTAATTAATGTTTGATCATAAAGTTACTGGGTTGGAAAATACGGCCTCGAAGTTCCAATGTCATCATTATGAGCCAGTACATCATTACAGCTTGACAAATTCAGTACAAATATAAAGACATGACCAATCTTAACAGCTCATAGAATGACTCAATTAATTTTGGATAATCCGAAAATAACATTCATATATTCTATTACAAATATCACTTTTTAAAGGATTTATAACTACTTTGGAACATATGTTGGACGATAATTGTTACACCGATGCTTTTCAAGGACCAACACGGCCATACTGGTATCACACATTTACGATGTCTACCAACTATCATATCATGTTATTCATTGAAACCAAATTTTGAATTTTTTCCATATCACAACAAACTAAATAAAAATTAGCCATGCTATGTAAGTATCTATGTACTTGTGTGTTATAATTAATTTGTTTCATTGTTATTTTTCTGGTAATTGCTTAGTCCCTAATTATATTTTCCCCTTTCGAATGATTTCAATGGTTATGCTACTAAAGCAGTCCTTGCTTTTTTTTGGATGGGAGATGGTATTGTGGGATTTGAATTGGCGATATATTTTTTGACAACCCTTTAAGCCCACTGTCAAGGGTTAACTCAAACACAGAGAGATGACAACTAGTCTTGGAATTACAGACACATATTTCACGAGCAAGGACTGTTGCAATGCCATAGTGTGTGATTTGGGCGGAGGAAAACAAATGTATTATTTCCGCACTGTCATGGCTGTTTCATTGTATTGTGAATGCCATTAGTGCATTCCTTTTTTATGATTTTACTCAAATCGAGGCGTTTTTATCTGTTATGACAGTAGGCCTTTAATGAAGCCACGTCCATGAGCAAACCAATCTTGTGGTTCTGTCAATCATATATGGATAATGGACTACAATCCACAGACCCATGCTCACATAATACCCTGCAAGTTACCCATTAGAGCATGTGACAAGATTTAATTTTGGGCCCACTGTGGTAAGTCATAAGTGGGTAAGTAAGTTAGTAAGTAAGTTAAGTAAGTACGTAAACGAAGTTATAGTAGTAATTAAGTTAGGTAGTCAGTCAGTTAGTTAGTCAGTTCACATAAATACATAACTAACTAAATGAAGGAATAAATAAATAAATAATTAAAAATAAATAAATGATATAAATAAAATAAATAGATGATTAATTTAATTAATCATTCATGAATAAATGATAATAAATGAATAAATGAATGGAATGAATGAATAAATAACTAAAATGAATAATATAAATAAACTAACTAACGTTATTAGTGTACTTAGTCCCAAACCGTGGAAAATCTGCGGCACGCGTCGCTTGACCTCGCTTTAATTGGAGTGAATAACTGTTTCTAAAATAAGTCCAATCGAGAGTGTCCACAAACATCATGAACCAGTTCTATTGAAACCCATCACGCCACATTCAGTTTCGACATACTCTACAAAAATAGATGTCGACACGATTTGTCTTGGAACAAGTATTACCTTTAATATTGGAAATACGAGAGTTGTACTCGTCTTCATATTACATTTATATTAGTTTTACAATGTTACAGCCAACGTTTAACACGATTTGCGTAACAGTATATGATTATCCCAAACAGTGGATTTTGGGTCAAAACGTTCCTCTTAGGATCTCCTATTATCATATCCATCATTAAGATATCGAAATCTCAGTGTGCGGGTTCAACGATTTTTTTTTCTTAAACCATACAAGACTGTTCCAACAATCGAATTTGGGTCAAAACGCCAGCTCTTAATACGTCAATATTACAGCATCCATCACTTAAGACATCAGAAAATATCGCATGCACGGATAAGTAATCAATTCTGTCAGAGCAGAGGTCGTGAATAAGAAGTCGATTTAACGAGCCCAGATACGCTGGTTTTCAGTGACTTCCACCGGGTCCGGAAGTCACTTTAACCTCGCCCACGGTTCGGTATGAACGACGAAATGATGAGATAAAACGTCCGAAAACGAAAGTATGTCAGTTGTGTTATTCATCGATTGGAGTGATGTAAACCTTAATTAGTTTCATCACCGAAGTCGGAGACTTTTTCCTCCTAGATGCCATAAAGAAACTCCCCCCCCCCTTCCACACCCATCCACGCCACACCCACACACTTAACCATACTAAGGCATTATCCATTGTGCTCAATTACCTTGATTTCGAAGACACGCACTACCCACGAGTGATGATTCCATTTTTTTACCCCCTTTTTTGGACAAAATAAAAAATTCACCTTTCTAGGGTATTCTGCATGAATTCTAGCGAAAAGTTTATCCCTATTTCACGGGCTTGTCCGCGGGAAAAATTTACCGAACAATTTTTACTACGGCAGTTTTCCCGGCATACCGAAATTTTCTCCCACAGCAATCAGAAAATTCGCTCCTAGTGACGGGGTCAAGCTCTCGAATGAGAAAACAAATATCAAAAACAAATGTCTCCGCGTGCAGTTTTCCCAGTCAAATTTTTTCCTCAATTCTCAAGATACCGACCGAAAAACTCGATAAGTGCGCTCAAAGAGCGCAGGATCCCGCCCCCACCCAAAAAAAGAAAAAGTACTAAGTTTACTTACTTACTAATAAATAAATAAATAAATAAATAAATAATAAATAAATAATATAAATAAATAAATAAATAAATTAAATAAATAAATAAATACATACATTTGGCTCTCTCTAGAAGGACAAAATGAGCTAAATTTGTAGGGCGACCATAATATCTCTCATCAACAAAGCGCAATTCAAGTGACCTTTTCATCACATAAAACATAGAGTGCACTTGCTCAGCTGAATTTATTGTCATTTCTATCACGCGTTCGGCCTTAATGTGATTTCGCCTGGAGAGTACAATGCATATATTTAGCCTTCTCATTTCCTCCTGTTGGCTTTGACATTGAGCTGGATGGCTATTTGGATATTTTATAATTTTATACAGAAACAGGTGGATCGGACGTAAGACAATTGGATTTCATTGATCAATGATTGATCGCCAAATCTCATGTAGGCTTTCTATAAAAACGAACAAATTGTTATAATTTAATGAATAGATATATTTCTGAAAAGGTCAGTTGTGTGTCTCATCGCGTGGTCATGTCTTATCTTGCATTCAAATAGTGTAATATTGATTGGTGTTAGTAATACTTCATAAAAAAAAAATCCGAAGTCTACGTTTAGATCGGATTAATCATTTCAACATTGATGGCGCTGGAATGTTATAAATGTTGTTTTGAGCCTATTTCGTACGATTTTGTTCGTTTATGGTCGCTGACACACCACCGTAAACACACGCACGTACCACACACACACACACACACACACAACACACACACCACACACACACACAACACACACGCACACACACACACACATACACACACACACACACACACACACACACACACACACACACACAGCACACAACACACACACACACACACACACACCACCACACCAACAATATATATTCATGAAAGAAATTTATACATACACTTAAATTGGTTAAATAAATCTATACAAACAATAATCTATAGGCAGGCGTATCCAAATCATGCACACGAAATTCGATTGAGAGATATTTTAATGTTAGTAACGAAAATAAGCTACAATTCTTCTAAAAAATACTTTCTGGCTTCTTGTCGAATCTCTATTTATATCATGATTTCCTAATCTATCTATCTATACTATCTATTCTATCTATCTATTCCTAATTCCCTATCTATCTATCTATCTATCTACTCTATCTGTCAATACGTATCTATCTATCATTCCTATCATCTACATGTATATTCTTCACGTGAAAGTTTGCTCGTGGTTTATTCTACGCCAGTTTACAAACGGATGTTTTAAAAATTTTTGATACAAAACCGATTTGCTATATGAACTTATCAGGAACTGTTAAATCAAGTGAAACAAGTGTTTACAAATTGAAACAGCAATGTTATTAATTTTTTTGAACCAATAAAATATATGAAATTAGAACAGTGTGCTGTTTAAAAACTTTAACAGTAAGGCCAGTGTTACTCGAGATCTGGGGTTTTGTATTCAATTGCAAAATAAATAAATCTTCACGAGATTTTCCTCAAAACATACACTTTGATATGTTGGGTCTTTCTGCATTATCACCTGCGACTCCGTAAGGTGTAAATCAAGACAGGTATCAGGGTGATAGAGCCGGATTCAAGATCAGGAAGTGTGTGGTTGGCTTTGTGGATTAAGGTGAATTCTAGATAGGTGGAGCTTATCAAAAACATCAAGTCAATTTTAGTCTGTCATCTAGATCAACTGAAAATCCTCGACGCTTTTATAAAACTGAAATATGGATTATTCTTTTTAATGCATTCATGCACTTAAACACACATTAATTGAAAATGTAAAAATCAGCAGCTGACATAATGTTTGTATTCACATTTAGTTAGCGCGCTCAAATCGTTATGTTGAGCCTTCTGAAACGTTCATGATACTATAAGGACTGTATATTTTGTCGAGGCGGGGGATAACTGTTCCTCCTCCCCCCACCCCCACCGTTGGACATGGTTGATCTTTAAAAGGGCAAGATCTACGATTGATAATATACCTCTCAAAAACATCGCTACGATTAAACTGCTTCCATTTCTTTTCCGTCCACACATTTTATCAATTAATTTTAGAACACACCTTCTTTAGACATAGATCAAACTACTTTGCTTTATTGCTATTACGGTCACAAATCAAACTCGGGCGACGACACCCTGCTCGCTCGTGGCGCCCTGGGAATTTTAGGCATCGCCCAACGATTTTGGAGAAGGTTTAGCGTGCTGTGAGCCTCAGCGACATTCCCAGACGGAATGCCCTGCCGATTTTCTGTTTTGGTCGCCTTGCTTTGGTTTTTTGGTTTAAAATTTTTTTTTTAGCAAAATCGAGGGGAGCTTCTCGTGCGGCGAACGGCAGGACCGACTGTATAACTAGCGCATTCCACGGACGGTCTCCCACCGGTCATGAGCGATTTTAAGAAATCGGGCTCGTCGTGGGGGGTCGTTCGGGGCGTTTGATCGACATGCCCTGCAGGTATAAAGGTGCGTACCTGGCGGGCCGGACGCTTGGTTCCTACGGGATTTTTTTTTACAGGCAAGCCTGATTATATGTTATTGTGGCTGTCCACTAAGCATCAACAATACAGCCCTTACCCCCTAGGCCCGGGGGGGCCAGTGTCATTACAAGGTGTACACCATGCGCGTGTATGGACTTTCAAAATAGACCCTAAACAAGTAATTTTCTGTCGATCTCAGCATACCCTAAACAAGTATTCGAGTCTGAAAAGATACCCTTTTCAAGTAACATCCTGTTAAAAGTATACCCTTTTTTCCCGATTTTGGCGATTTTGATACCCTTTTCAATGTACGCGCGTACATCGCCCGACCGTGAAAAACAACCCTTTTTACGCGTTTTTTCACACGCGCATGGTGTGCACCTTGTAATGACACTGGCCCCCCTGGGGCCCTAGGCCTAAAAAATTGGTTTACGATAGTCCTATTTTCAAATGCCTGGTCTTGCTTTTTCTAAAGAACATTTCGAACATAATTTCATTTCCTATTATGCACCAATACAAGTGATAAACAAATGCTACAACTAAATAATAAAGAGAAATGATCATCATAGGCCCCTACCACCAGTAAAATCAACAACAAGAACAATACCAACAACAATAATTATAATAATAATAATAATAATAATAACAATAATAATAATAATAATAATAATTGTTATTAGTACTTCTATCCTTAACCCTTATTTCTGTGTTCATTTATTTTTATTATTAAGATTATCATATCCATCATGATTGTTTATAATTAAAATAAATAGGCCCTATTTTAATGATAGGAGACCCCTATTCGCTTGCTTTTTCAATGAATCCTCAAACTTTTGTTTTATGAGAATGGTAAAGCCCATTTGAAAAAATAAGAACTTTTTGTTCTTTTGTCGAGGATGATGAATTACTGCAGGTCTGTCTACTTTTGTGTCATCGTTTCTGAAGTAACTTATTTAAGGTCGTCTATACAAATAAATCTAAAAAATGTAACAACCATCAGAAGCATGTTTTTCTTTGTTTTCATTTTGTTCAGCATTCTCTCATTTCAAACTACAGTATAGTTAACTAAATAATAGGAATAGGCATAGGCCTACTTATTGTAATACTTATGAAAATAAGTAACTAAAACGACAGGCATGATTATTACAGGCTGCTGGAATCATTGTTGAGGGGTTTCCCGGAGAATGATGAACTTTGAAAATTGAAAACTATTAAATTATCACAGATAAACACCCATTTACACACTCCCCCTCCAAGTACAATGTTCACTCCTACCCGACCCCTCCTCCTCCAAAAAAACAAACAAAAAAAACCAAATGTTTGGGGGATTTTATCAATTCATGTATAGCTACATAAACCCAATGATACACTAGGTAGGAAGACTAAGAAGAAACCATAAAGTTTAATATCAATATTTTGTCCCATTTATTTCACTGAACTATAGTAGAAATATACCAAAATAATCGAGCAATATGCGCAAAAGGTATTCTCGCAGTGAGTCGCCACGAGGATAAATCGCAAGTCGGATCGGAAGCACCGCACACATCCCGACTCGACTAACTCGTCGAATCGGAATCGGGTCGAAATCGGATCGCATAGTGTGCGGAGGCCTTAACAGAAGATACCATGGAGTCGATAACTCTTTTACTACAAATGTATCTAATGACGTTTTCGGACAGCGTTACCCACGGGGGTGAAGTGTACCTATGACATGGTTATTCTTTTACTACGGTACATGATTCCATCGTGGGGTTTTTATTTTGCACTCTTTTTAGTGGAGGGGAGGGACTAAAAGAGAGTGCTCTTAGAACACTTGTGATAATGTTGACAATTGTGAATGACCCCGAATTAGCTTTCTCATTTGGACATTTATCCCCATTCACAAAGAACAAGCTCAACTTCAGTATATGTCGAGCCAATGTCCTATAAATGCAATGAAATTAATCAAACTCAGCCATCTACGATAAATGTTTTAATAGAATACGGTATCGTAGGCATATTTTCTTCTCAGTTGTGCACTCTTACAATTTGTATACTATATGAACACTTGCAAGTAAACAGGTCACTGATTGGCCTATCATTAGAAAATATTTATTATATACCCTTCTTTGTAATGCGACCTTTATTTATGACATCCCATTTAGTTTAATCACTCATTAAAGTTGTAATGTTTGAACATCAACCATTAAATGATCACGTGATATTGATCTTTTTACAGAAACTGGGAAGGAGTCTTGTGAGCTTACGATATTGAAGTATGCAAAAGATAAACCTATAACGTTTGCTTTGAACTTTATTAAATATCATTATTTTTAAAATCAATATTGCATCCGTGCCATTTTAAAGTTTACCTAAAATAAACAAATAATATTTGCCTAGTGATATGAGTAGTGAAAAGTCCAAATTATCATACTCGGTATTAATCGATTTACCATTAATCGGCTGTTGCTTAAGCCAAGAAAAAAATGTTTGCTTGTACTCGGGTCGATCCGATGCAATGGGGCCGACCCATTTCCTGCTTTTTAACTCACAACCAAAAACATGGCAAAACTTACATGGAAAAGCTGAAAGAAAATGCTGCAAAGATGATAGCGTGTCAAGCACACAGAAGAAATATGTGTTCTAACAGCGGCCGTCTCCGACGTCTGGTTTCATAATCAATGCAACTGTATAAAGTGGTATTTTTTTTTCAAAAGAATCCCGATATTGGTGTCGATCTAAAAAAGAAAAAAAAATGTTTTAAAAACGGCATTTGTAGTACATGCAAACATCTTTTTTGGCCTCATCTCTAAGCATACTAAGGCATACACCTCTTGTTTGCTTGAATTTGAAAAAGGCGCGGGCGCAGACTCAATACTGAACATTGACAAAATGAAGGTTTTAAGGAAACGAGGCAAAATTGCGCGTATGTCGCATTTCTTTAAGTAGTTATCGATCAAACAAATTAAACATTTCACATAATCGATGAACATTTTAGTGGAAAAATCATGTAGAACTTTTAGATCGCTGCTCGTGTTACTTTGCAATTCAGTTTTTATAGTAGGTTTGGTCCAAGGCAAGATATTTAGGTTGCCATTTATATCACCTATGCTCCATGTTGTCTTTTGACCTGCCCCTTCCATCCCACGAGTTCCATATTCTTGCATCAGCAGCTGTAATCATAATATCTTTTTCCTCTATTGTGGAAAATATGTAATCCCCTGGCTCCTTCATCATCCTCAGCTCATCTCTTCTCATTGGTTACTTCGATGAATTGGAGTGGTTCATTTAAATGAGCTCATCAATTCACTTTATCTTTATCGGTTAGGAATGGCTGTAGGACTACTCCTCCGAGGACCGTGGAACGACTCCCCTGACAACTCCCCCGAGGGGCAGCTCCTCATAAGGACATCTACGTCGAGGACAACTCCCCTGGATGAGATATACAATGGTTTTTTTTTCCATTTAAAACATTTGAGTTGTCCTCGGGTTAGTCATCACCGGGGAAGCCGTCCTGCAGGGGAGACGTCCTCCGAATTTGATCAGTGTCACCACACTCACTCTCCCGGGGAGCACTTCTACCTGACGACTCCTTGATCGAAGAAACGCACAGACGGGAATTTCGCCTTCTGGACAAACTTAAGGTAGTGAAAGATTATACGTGCAACTTGCTGGAACAAATTTCTAGCTCTACAAAACTGTTTTCCAACAATTCTACTGAATGCTTACGAGGCCCTCTGTTGACAAGTCATGTCCAACTGTGTCAGAAACTTGAGGCGCTGCTTCAGCAAGACGTCGACGTGGATTCTTTTAAGAACGTCAGTTCAAGCGCCGAAGCTTTTGAGTTTCATCGACATGAACCCCATGAGGTTGGTGAAGTTAGAAGAACTGAAGGCAAAGGTTGGAGACTCAAGTCTGAAGGGGCAGTCTGTAACAAGGGCGCCATCAGTGCCATGTCCGCAACCCCGGATGGGCGCATGGCTGTTGGGTACTCGAGAGCTCTTTACTCCGGATGGTCTCGAGGTACGACAACCTGCCTTTGCGGGTGTTCTTATTCGAAGTCTGGCATGTCTGTCAGACGGTCGCTGCGCCATTTTTGACAGAGATAAACTTTTATTGTACAAGGCATCTTTTGATAAGCTGGATACCACGTTCAAAACTCTGGCAACTGAAGCAAGTGTGGGACGACTGTGCGTCGATCAGCAACAGTGTATTTACGTGAGCTACAGAGGATTACGTCTGATACAGGTCTTCTGCCCCCAGAGTGGGGATCCTGTGAAAGAGATCACCTACTTCGGATGCGAGCCGGTTGAGATCGATGCCATCAAATCGAGTGGAGCTCTGCTTCTGAATTCGTGGCACCGAATTCTAATGATCGATCAAGCCGGGGAGGCCCGAGGGCAGATAGAAGGGATTA
>JZLH01S0635969.1:6246-17030 GCA_001188425.1 Eucidaris tribuloides | reverse complement strand
CTTGCCCCGGGCATCCTAGGTACATTGAATAAAATTTCACGATAAATGTGCGGACCAGTCGTGATATTTTGGGTCGCGGATATTTCTTCGCCAACTATTCACGACGTAACTCTGCTCGAACATCGCAAATCTCGTCATGAAGTATGTGGCGCCAATATTTACGGACTTTGTTGTAAATATTACGATTGCGATTGTGATTTGCCCAATATTTGCGACAAAAATTCACGACTCGTCGTAATATTGGCGAAGTATTTGGCAACTAAATGTGCTAATAAGGAATCGATGATAAATATAGCGAGGATATTTCACGATTATAGATGTCCCTCAGGCGCCACATATAAACAGGTACGAGCGACTTCGCTACCACTTGATAACAAACCACAGTCAGTAAGTAGCCTATTATGCCACACCTGTCATTTTAAGCATTATGGTTAACATCAGGCTTTAGGTTTCTATTCCAAAACAACGTTTATCATCCTGCGGCACTTTCTACTATGGAATAAATCATGATCTACAATAGAAACACCATAAATACCTGCATATGTTTTAACGAATGTAGTATATTTATATATCATATATACTATATAATATATTATTACTATATATATATATATATATATTGATATACATTCTTTTGCTTTCTTTGAAATTTTTTTCGAAAAAGCTTGCCGAATGTTAACCACATCTTTTCACTTTATACCTTCTTTTGTATAAGTTAATATTACCAGAGGTGATCAAATCATGACATATATAATATTACTTTGTATGAGTAATAACTTGCAGTTAAGACCTTTTTGTATTTTACACTTATGAAAATAGTAAAAGAATCGGTGCAGGCTATCAACCTCGACTAATTCGCCTGTAGTTGGCTTATTTTTTACTTATACAAATAATTCAATTAAAAAAAAAATCGGCCATCGCACTAATACACATGTACATTGTAAGATAATAAAACTGCTATTGGTGGTACTTGGCATGGAATCTTCTTGAAGATGATAACCTCTCTGAACCAATGGAAATTGCATGAAAAATAACCTAGTGTGGCACTAGAAGGAAGATTGCAAAGCACTTGACGTTTGATATCAATCTCAGCAACTTCAGTAAGAATGTGATTACCGGACCCCTTTTCACCCCTTTAACAAATTGTTATCTGATGAATGTTATTCAAAGCGATAATAGTCCTGGCAAGCATATAAATAATTCCAGAAAACTAGTACATGGGCATATTATCTTAGTCGGAGAATGATTATTAATATCACTCCATATTAATCATTAATATTGTTTATGGAGACGAAAGGAATTTTTGTCCGAGTGTTATTCTACTGTCATAGAGATGGCTCAAAGTTCGTCATTGTCAAACCGCCCGATTGGCAAACTTGTTGAGGGCAATTTAAGCTCTCTATAGGTTCTATCAGCAGAATGACGGCACTGGCTAAATATTGAGTTAAAATATTTTTTTTTAATATAGCTGAGGTATTTCACTTGATGAAAACATCTCAACACAAATTCGGGAATTACCATTTTCCATGGGCCTATGCCATCCCACAATTTATCCGAACTGAGGCCTATTCGCACTCTCGTGACGTATTTGTATTCTTAATTCCAGCCTGATCTAGTTAATGACATGTGTAAAATTAAATAAAATAATGCATTCAGGCTCACGAAATACACTCACCCATCTACCCATACACACACAAACACACACACACACACACACACACACACACACACACACACACACACACACACACACACACACATGCACATGCACACATACACACGCAGAGTCACACGTACACACACAAACAAACAAACACGCACACACAACAACCATCACACATCATACACACAGACTCACACACACAAGCATACTCGCGTACACAAGTCATACATCAAAATCCGATAAGCCATTCTCAAGTTAGTCCGATAAAGAGACCAAGTATCTGGCGTGGTGACCTTTGATATTTGACCTTTGAACACTGAAATCCAATCAGTTTGAAATTCTGAATTTTCCAGTACGCAAAATCGCCCTTTTGACCAACCTCCCTCTCTCTATAGACCAAAGTATGTGATACATAAGTCAATGAAGGCATGGGACTGGGACAATAAAATTGTCTGAATTTTATTGTGTGGGACTTTTGTGACATAAAAGTACATTTATTTTCAAACTTGCCCTATGATTTACGGAAAAATGATGGAAATACTCACTGTAAACCACTGCAATACTAGCCCCGACCCTCAGAAAAAAAAATTCAGTCAGACGAAATCGACGTAATTATTGCCATCTTTGTTTACTAATATTGCCAGACTCCGCATATAATGCTTGCTCTGATTGGTCGACGATTGATGAATGAATTCCAAGGAAATGGTAACACGATCGTAATTGGACGGCGATTCATGTGTGAAGTCAGTTCAATCACGGCATACAAATCACCGTATCTCTGTGTATTTATTCTCAAAAAAAGAATTTTTGGGGCAAAATGCATATAAAAGTGCTGTTTTAAGTCATTGAATAGGAATTTTGGTAAATTCTTCGCTCAAATCTTGTATGTTTTGGGTCTGCTAAAAAAAAAAAAAATCACGACCCTGATTTTTCGCATTTTACGGTCGGTCGCTGGAGGGCAACGTAACAACTTGTAGTTCGGCTTTATTTTCATAAGAAAGGTTTTGGGGTCTTCTTTTGCATCAGTCATGCATTTCTCACCCTTCTTAAAAACAGTTTCAACTCAAAATATAATTTTTTTAAGAGCATGATAAAACGTTCATTTTTAGCCTCCAAAATGCCCCCAAATCAAAATATCATGACTATAGTTCACTACTTTGGGTAATCATAATGCTTATTTTATAGGACCGGCATCGCATAAACCTAGCAACCATCATGAGAAATACAGTACTACACCCTCAACATGATTTTTGACCAAAAATGACTAAAATTGAATTTTTTAGCCCTAAAATCAACCAAACGGCCAAAACAAACACTGGAGAACAGTAATCGTGTTTGCTAGATATCTACACAAGTTTCTGAGCTGAGAAGTCTTGTCAAAATTTTTGAACCAATACTGAATTACAGCTGAAATTCTTATTTTTGACCAAAAATGATAAAATTTGACATATTTTACCAGAAATGACCAATTTCACAAAAATTTGTTAAAATGAGGTTCATAAGATTATTTTCATTGTAATCAGCATCCTGTTTTACATATATTAGGTCTGTTTTACCTTACTTTTATACAATTTTGACCCCCAAATCTGCTTTTTACCAAAAATAATAAAATTGCTGTTTTTGCCCCCAATATGGCCCAAAACTCTATAACAGTCATGAATGGGGCCAATTAGAGTGCTTTCATCAGATTCAGCACAAAATTTTACATGAGAAAAGACTTTCAGACCTTATCCAGGAAAAAAATGAAAAAAAATCTAGTTAAAGCCAGTTATCTCTAGGGGTATAACGCAAAATACCATATAAGGTGTGGTTGCTAAGCAAAATTTTGTTGCTAGGCAACCAAATTGTCTGCATGGAGACTTAATAATACTTCAGGTTGTGATGGATTATGTAAGATTTAAAGATTAATGCATATTTCGTCATTTTCAGTATGATAATGTGCTTTTTCTCAACCAACAAATAATTAATTGACTAGGCTAATAGAGCTCGGTCCTAAGTAATTATGCCATAAAAACTACATTTTTTCAGGTGTGTAAGGTTAGGTTTAGTGTCGTATAACAAATTTCTTCGTAACATATTACGGTTGCTATGGTTATTTTCCAACTCTGACATCACTTAAGTATCAAATCAATGATATTGTATTAATGAAAGGTATTTAGTATTATTTTTATATGGTTACAAAAAGAAAATCGCATTAAAAATGGAAAATTTACCCATTTGTGCATGAGATGAAATGGTTGCTAGGGAAAATGATGTTGCTAGGCAACAAGATAAGCAAAATATTTTCTTCATTTTCATGCTTGGTTGTCCAGGACATTTCCGTCTTTACATATACCGTGGTTTCATACCCCAAAAAGGTACATCAATAACCAAAACGATAAAATTAAATGTAAAATTTTCATAGTGTTCAATTTTGTATTTTTGGTACAAAAAGGGGCGTGGTCTATTCAAAGCTGGTTTCCATGGTGATGCTACACGATACGGCAAATAATATGCTCAATTTCAAAAAATTCAGGAAATTTCCTTTAAAAAAGGGTATAATTTAGCCATAATCCAGTTTAAACTCAAAATTTTTGGCCTCTCGCCGCTCACCTATATGGGACAAAGCTCATTCCCTTTTACCGCCACAGAGAGAAAGGCGGTCTTTCGCGCGTGTTGTTTAAGGCAACTGTGTTTAATTAAAAAAAAGTGTCATAAATGAATTCCTCGTCACAGAAAACCATTAAAAAGTTATATATGTTTTTAGCATTTTTGCATTAAGTTTAGCAACATATTACACATTATGCTAATTAGCTGATTAGGCTTATAAAGGTAATTGCTAAATTTACTTCAGTACCTATCTAGAACACGAATCAACCACCTTGTACTTAACAACTTATCCAGGTCATGTACATAGTATGTGATACCATTTACTGAACTACTGTACAAATTAGTTTATTATGCTAATTTTACGATTGGATAACTCGTCATAGAAAACCCTTGAAAGGTCGTATAATGTGCGTTTCCAGGAGTCCTTGTTTAAAATTGGCAATATATTACATAATTATAGTGAAAATGTTAGTGCTAATTTTTAAAAAGTTGCACTGGTTTGCTAAGGTGGCAACCAAGCTAAATTTACCTTAATACCCATCTGGAACACGAATCGAGAAATAAACCTCTAGGACTGGCATATATTTTACACATGTAGACGATCACATATGGCTTTACGTTTGGATATACGTTACACAGTTAATTTTCAACATCAATCACTTTATATTCTTCCTTCACATTGCAGGAATCTCAGTAGAAACTACACAATACAAACAAGCATAAAATCAAGAAGAATGCTACGGCGAGAAAATCAATTAATATAAAACATGCAACGTTTACTCATGTTATCACCTCCTGGCGTGCTATCACATTTTGAGTATTTTCGTAAAAACGCATCCTCTAATCTACGAAGTGTAGAATCTACACTTAATTATTTTGCACCAGGTAAATCACGAAAACTCAAACTTGTGCGCATACACATGCGCATGACACACCTTTTTCGTGCATCGCAGTCGACGATCTGCAAACACAAGTACAATAATTAGTGTTTCCACGCCCCCTTCAGGCGAAATCACAGCGTAATCGCAGTAATTGGTGACAGAAGTCTTCACTCAAACATCACGAAGTATCAGAAGACACGAATATTGTGACGATTTCCATTATTACAAGGTAAAATAATCATATCTCGGTCTTGCAATTACTATTGGAAACGGTTGCATGGTTATAAAGGACGGGAGAAACTGGCAAATTTCATTTGTGACTACCGAAATAATGCATGACAATACTAGGATATAGTGTCATACAATAAAATTAATGTTGACGAACTCACTATAAATATATCCGTGAGCATTTGACGTACTTATTGACCGTGAACTATATTAATGAGCTGGTAACTATTATTCAATTTATTTATTCCGTTTTTTCAGACTCGAGCATTGGTGCGATGGAAATGGGAAATGAAAAACAACATCATCCCATTTCCTATCGGCATGTATAGAAGCTTCATTTGGATTTTGGCAGTCTGTTGCTGTTTCTCTTTTGGCGTTCTCGCAACTTTCCCCGAAAGGAAAAAGTTTTAATCAGAAGTGATGCGTTATTGGAGTTTTCCTTGACAATACCAAGAGATTTTTTATCGCACGAACATCAGATTTTGATGCAGTCAGGAGATTATCCTTTTTACGTTAATGGTCGCATGTTAGCAAATCGCCCGTCTGTTAACCAACATTCACGATTCCATGTAATACCTGAACCTGCACGAAATAAAGGATTCCGGACCCAGCACAACATAGTTTTACGCATTGATTCAGTTGGTGTTGAAGACGCTGGAACATATAAAAGTATTCTTACAGACAGCGAGGGGAACGTTTTAGCAGAACATGTCATTGTTTTAACAGTTTTATTTCAGCCCGGGAATGCAACATGCAGTTGGCTGAGTGAACCTTTGAATATATCAGCCAGATATACACTTCGATGTACTGCAAACGTAGGCGAACCGCGCGGGTACATCACGTGCTTTTCGAATATCCAGGAACGGCTCTTTTCAGTACCACTTAAATCGCAAGTTAATGACAGACTAGAAGAACATTTCGAAGTAACATTTACACGTGATCTCACTATTGGTTGCTGCTCGGTAAATGTTGATTTTCAAAGAAACGTAGATGACTGCGTTGATTGGGTTTGGCCATTACCAGAAATTCAACTCTCACAACAGGAAAATCGCTCACTATCTAATCTCAACATTCCGCTGACTGATACACTGGCTCCAACGACGTCAAATAGGCCTACACTTGGGAATGACTATGAAGATTTTCCTAACAATACTTCTAATTGTACAGATACTTTAACAATTACGGAAACAATAGAAAAGACGGGATATCATGTTTTTCTTGCTATCTCTCTAGTAATCGCGATAAGTGCAGCAATTAATACTGTATTTCATATCTGTATACTGATTTATTACAGTCGACTGTTAAAACAAGTGCGTTCTTTAGCTCAAGAAGGCCTACACTAAGATCACTTATTGTACACATATAATTGTGAAATCAAGAATAATCCACATACCAACTGCCGCACCATTACTGACATAAAATCTGCATATTAACTAACGGCATCATGCTTAGAATTATTACATTAATTGTATTCGACCTACTTTACCTGGAAGCATGCAATTTTGCATACGGGCAACAGGTGAAAGTGGTAAATGAGGGTGAAACCGTTGTTTTACAATTCAATGTGCTGACATCACCTCCAGCCGAGGCCGTGCAAATATCCTTCAAGAAAACCAGCCTGTGGTTCAGCCAAAATGGAACTCAGCTAACTCCCTGCACGGACTATTTCATGTCTGTCTCCGCATATCAGAGCTCCGATAAACTTGTCATTGATCTGAAGTTTTCACCAATAACGAGATTCCATTTGAGTAAGTATGAATGCAAAGTTTATGACAACGACAAGCAAGTGATACATGGTAGGGGATCTGAAGTTATTGTCGATGTTTTGTACCTGCCATCAGATTTGCATTGTGATATTACATCTGCAAAATCGCAAGAATACTGGGATACGCTGTCCTGTGAGGCAACAGAAGGGAACCCGCCACTGAGCATCACATGTGCTCAAAAAAGAAAGTGGCTTCCTACGATAGACCAATACAAAGTAGGAACCTCGTTATTTGCCAAATTCTTGGTTGACAGAGCGACATCCTTTTCCTGTTGTTTTTCGGAGGACATCTCCATTAAAATAAATGTAGACACTTGCCGTGACTTTCGGTCGAACGTACATGTACCTGACAGTTCATCAATTGCACAAAGTGTCGTGCAGACTGCACAAGAACCAGTTTGTAATACCGCAGAACACTCTGATGGGACAATCATTGCTAGTTATCTATTTGTTTTGTTAATTATCGGCCTTTATTTGGAAACCTGGCTGCACAAATGGGGCACGTTTGTTAAGGATTACAAACTAAGGAATCAGATACTAGACGAACAGATGAAAAGAATAATATCAGAAAAAGGTGATTCAGCATATGAATCAGGCACTGATTTTTTCAACGATACCCGAGAACAGGAGCATCGTGGGACTAGTGTGAATCTACCCCACTCACAAGAGAGTAATCGACGAATTCATAATGCACTAGTCGACAAAATGAAGGGAAGTGAGAGAGAGAAAGACGGAAAGAAAGAAAAAAGGAAAGAAGGAAGGAAAAGATAAGAATGAAGAAAGAAGAAAGAAAGAAAGAAAGAAAGAAAGAAAAAAAAGAAACAAAGAAAGAAAGAAAGAAAGAAAGAAAGAAAGAAAGAAAAACGAAAGAAGAAAGAAAGAAAGACAGTTTAAAAAGAAAAGGAAAAAAGGCGGATGGAAGAGTGGGAAGGAGGGGTAGCAATTGGCCAGCCACAAGTTAGCACTATGGGTTTCATTATAGAATACAATATGTTTATAAGTCAGTAAAACATTTAACAGAAGCAGTAATGTGAGTAGTAAAATACTTACATGTAGCAAGATCAAATAATAAGATAATTAATTCATCTTTTATTAATCAAAATTTAGACTAGTGACACTTACTTGGCAAAAGGAAACATATCAATTACCAATGTGTGGACAGTATTCATTATCGGCCTAGTGTAATAAGCCTTAAGTCGGCAAATTCCGTTTTAAAGAAGCCCTGAACAGTCTTGACCAATAAGTAAGTGAGTACAGGATCATTCGTGAGAAAGCTTGACTGACATTATAGGAACCCTTTCATGCTTGCCAAACTGCATGAGAGATTGTCGAGAATTTAAAGTAAATGGCACATACATTATGTTTTCTGTCCTTGTGCCTTGACTTTTCCTCCCCATTTTTCGGAGGAGTGGTGTATGTAGTATACATATCGGCAAGTTTAGTTAACAATTAAATTGAAACTGATCCAGCTTATGCTAAGTGTTCCATCTTTATCATGAATTGTAAGCCTAACGTAGGCCTACTTCTCTACATAGATTCCCACAAAATAATATGTACACCCCTTTCGATGCAAGTAAGCCATCTAGTTTGTCGTGCCGTATTCACAAAGACATGTGCAAATAAGATTGAAATAGGATTGTCTTACTGATTTGTCTTGTGTGTATAATGATGTAAATGTTTCTGTTCTATTCTGTTTGGTATCTTTTCCTTTTACTGGTTTCCCCTTCTCTCATCAACAATTTCGATGTTACACGTTGTTTATTATCATTTTCAATGATGTCATTTTTCTCAATAGCACTGTAACATAATGTTCAATTTCAAATGATACTACAAAAACAAAGTGTAACATAATAGTATGATAAATTTTTGTTGTTGCTTAATTGTATTTGTCTTATACTTCAAGCTTTGCTATCACTGAAAATTACCCTATGTCCAAGGTTAATAATGTGCCATTTTGCTTTTAACCAATATGTATTATTGTGTTTTGTATCATTATTTTCGAATGCTGTCAGATTCAATCACGTGTGATTTTATTCTCTCTTAATGATATTCGTTTTGTATAAATGTTCTAATTGTATGTTATTTTACCTTGTTTTGGATATAAATTTAAATGAAATGAGAATTAAAATTGAAAATAAAAAAGTATGACGAACTATTTTCAAATAATAAGACCAAAAAACAAATAATAATAATAATAATAATAATAATAATAATAATAATAATAATAATAATAATGATAATAATAATTAATTCTTAGAGACGCGTAATACCATTAAAAAGAAGTCTCTATGTGTGTGAATGTAAACACTGATTTTGTGAGAATTAGAAAATTAATACTTATTAAACAGGTGCGTCTTTAGCATAGATTTGAATTTATCAAAGTCGGTCAATGATCTAATGCCTTTGGGGAGGTTATTCCATAATTTGGGTGCCGTATTTGCAAAAGTTCTATCACCGAATGTCTTATATTTTTTTTCAGTAAGAAGATTTTTTGATTGAGAACGAAGACTACGACTGGGATGGTTTCGTTTGATGAGTTCAGTAAGATAGACAGTGGCATAGCAAATGAGCTTCATAATTTGGAAAATGTAGAAATATGAGAGAGAACAACTTTTATTTTGAGAATCACTTTTAATCATTCAAAAGAGGAGTCTTGTTTTTTTTCGTTATTATCTGTAAAAGCTCTCGGAATACGGTAATTTTGAAAGAGAGAGAGAGACAACAGTTACGCAAGGTTATGAATTGTCAATAATTATGGAACAAAACCATTTATGTCTAAATTTATTCTTCCACGACCGTCCAATTGCCAATGAGAAATTGTCAATGGAGATGTGTAATCAAAATATCCGATTGATAAAATTATATATGATGGTTTACAGCAAATATCTCCTCATAGAACAACTGGTTTCTCAATTTTCTCGATTAAGGCCTTGGTCACACTGGCAGTTGCGACTACCTGCGATTGAGTTACGACGAGTTATCGCAGGTGATCGCCAGTAGTTGCAGCTAGATCGTGCGATTTATCGTACGACAACCATGGAAATCACTTGTGATCGCAGGTGATGGTACGATCGAAAATAGGTTTTCAAACCGGTTTGAAAACCTGGCTACGATCAATTTGATCGCAAAGAGGTGGCAAGCAATCGCCAGTGATCGTGCGGGCATCGTGCCATCACCGTACGATGATCGTGCCACTAATCGCATTTCCAAGAGCGAATTTGCATAGATACGAGAAGTGGTAAACTGATCGCGGGTAGACGCACGTCAAATGGTAGCTCATCGTACGATAGCATGATCCTGACTTGCGAATACCTGGAATGTGTTTAATGCAATTTTTTTTCTGTTGATATTTGTTGTTGCTGTTTAATAAAGTGAATGTCATTCTCGGGATTAAGTCCGGAATAACCTTCCGAATGACCTTCAACATCATCTTGTGCATCTTCGACGGAGGCTTCTTCTACATGTTCTATTTCCTCCGCTACAGGTTTCGCCCTCTTCCTGAGCTTTCTTGGAGGCATGTCTGAATTATACAGTACATGACTATGTACGAGTACATGTGGTCTCTCTGAACATTAGTGGTGCATGTCAGAAGTGAACACTGATTTATATAGCAACGTGAATAATGAACGTAAAATAAATATTTTCCTCTTTAGAGGTT
>JZLH01S0635962.1:33199-45627 GCA_001188425.1 Eucidaris tribuloides | reverse complement strand
TTTGAGAGCAAAACAACAGTTATGCTGTAGAAAGTCTTTTAGTTAGCTAATCAAGTTGATTGCCTCAATGGGCTTCAGCTTGCATCGTGTAAGCATTTAGATCTCGCCGCGACGGTCCTACGGTAAGGAAGGCGGTAGACAAACAGAACACAATAATCAGGCAATTAGATTACTGATAATGCCGCCGCGTAGTAGAAATTTTGAAATGTCAGCCTTCTCAATTACCTCCCAATCGATACACAAACCAAAGAATAATAATTATTAGATTATTTACTGTAGTTCCAGTTGACAGAGAGGTCGATTCACCCATGAAATGATCTTTACTGGAGTAAAATGATCGGCTTAAGGCGATGACAGCTTATTTTCTGACGTCATAATATGATTATGTAACGAGTAGTGCTGGTACCGACATAAAGTCTTTGTTTTGACCGGACCCTTATCAAGGTGATGACGTCACGAAAAAGGAAGCGCCATACATACACCATATCAGTTGCTACATTTTATTCAATAAATAACACAATTAGCTTTGGTATGGATGAATCTTATGCTTTCGTTGGTAAAAAATTATAGAATATTTTCAACTTTGCCTGAGAGATGGAACTCAAACAAAATTTAAAGAGAATTACCCAAGGCTTATATTATTTATAACTTCTATATCCGAATGAGATCCCTATAAAACTAATCAAAGATATATCCTTTAAAGATTCTTCATGGAAATCAGTCAGAAAACCGCTGGCGCTTTTTTTTTGACATGTACAAGAGGCATATCCCGATATACTGTTTCGAAGTATTGGATATACCATAGGTCAAATTTTGGGGAAACGGTCGAAACTTTTCTCGATCGTATAGCAACATTTATTTACATGTTAAAGGATAACTTTTAAGCCTCGATTCAACCGTTGACCTGTACTGGATCCAACCACAGAATATAGTTTCTCAATATAACCAACAAGAAGTAATCCTAGAATAATTCGCATGTTCACTGGTTATTAATTGAAGGAATCACACGGTGAAAATGCTGAAATTAGCAAACAATTATCGTGTTCTATCACATAACAGGAGGCGTAACTTACGGAATGTAGGAAATGTCTGTGTCCCTCTATTCATCATTTTTGTTTAACAGAGTGCGGTATTCCATTATAACTTAACTTTGGACTTTTAAAGACACTGTTTAACATTGTTCAATTTAACAAGAAAATAATCTATTGTGATATCTGAGCGACATCACAGCTAGTGGGAAAACGAACAATAGCATCCTAGAATACAAAACATTGGAAAGTTATGCTGCCGCTGGCAAGGTATATGTGTGGATTAAGATTACACATGAATGTACACAGCTATGGTTGAAAATGAACATGACAAAACAGGATACTCTTAGATTTTCACACTTTGAAAGCACTAAATGTAATGATCGTTTTGGAGTCCAAGTTTTTCATGGCTTCACTTTAGACCTCTTCAGACATACTAAAAGCACGGCGGGATTATGGAGCCTCAGATTTGTTGAAACAGTCATCGTTGTTAAATTATGCCTTTAAAATGCTAAAATAACAAAGATTATTTTTGCCTAAAATTATACTTCCGGTAAACTGAAATAGACCTCAGGAGGAAGTCTTTTGGATCCTCCTCGAGGCAGCGAATCACGCCAGCCCTCTGTTCACATCTGACGACGACAGCATAATGTCAGATGTATCACTAGATGCACGTTATCCTTCACGCCTCCCTGGGTCTACCGTAAACCGATTGTAAACGGCAAAGACGGTGACGTCATCTTTCTTCCGCGTAGATCCAAGCAAAGAAGCCTGGATTCAATCATTCTATCATTAACGTCGTGCGTTAATGCAACGAGCTGTCTCGATTTCTGCCGCAAAATTTCATCAGCTGGATAGCACCGAGCATTATTCGCACAACATCTAAGGTCTACAACTCCCGGAACATGTTGTTGGAACAATTTCTTGTATGGGGCTCAAGTTCCGTCTGCACAGATTTCTTTTGAAAAAAAAAGCAATTCACATTTTGAGTGTGTCACAACCCCCCCCCCCGACCCACCCCCATTGATAGAGTTAATTTTTGTGTTACAATGAACCGTTCGATTGGCCTTCTGGATCAATGGTGTTTTGGTTGGCTATGCATGCTTCTTATATCTAAAAAAAATTGGTGTAACGACAAAATATAGAGCAGCGACCGCCCCACCCTTTCAGCCGAATGCGGTTACACCCGTTCCACTTCTTAGGCCTTCTTCTGTTAGGCCTATACTTCTCCCGATGCCATTACAACAACACTCAATAGACTTTGCACCTGACAGCTTGAGAGTAGTATTGAAAGGGTTAAAGCGAATGAGTCAAAATTGGCTGTTATATAAAGAAAAAAAATTTTACATGACATTGTCATCAAGTAACATGACATACTGAAAGTTTATCGCTGCAATTCAATAACATTCATTTTTAAGTAAAGGACATAATAAGTGCAGATGAGATTTTATTGCATCAGGCACAACAGACGTTTAATACGGCCCGCGGCTCTTCAGTGGGAGTGGATTATTCTGTTGATAGGAGATTTTGATACAGAAACGACATCTTACGGGCATTTGTAGTAATAAAAATAGGAGTGGGTGTATAAGACAACATAATATTTAGACTAAGACAAACAAGACATGGAGACTGAAACAAGAATAAACAAGATGAAAGCAAAGTAAAGTGTAAAGTGAAGTAAAAGATTTAAAGCAATTAAAACAAGAAGAAGAAGAAGAAGAAGAAGAAGAAGAAGAAGAAGAAGAAGAAGAAGAAGAAGAACAACAACAACAACAACAAGAAGAACAAGAACAAGAAGAAGAACAAGAACAAGAACAAGAAGAACAAGAACAAGAACAAGAAGAAGAACAAAATCCTTGAGATAGGTAAGTATTTGTTTCGTGTACGTTCGAGTTCTTTGTCTAGTTTCCTTCTTGTCTATTACCTTGAAGAAGAAGAAGAAGAAGAAGAAGAAGAAGAAGAAGAGAAAGAAGAAGAAGAAGAAGAAGAAGAAAAGAAGAAAAGAAGAAAAAGAAGAAGAAGACGAAGAAGAAAAAAGAAAGAAAAATAAGAAGAGGATGAGGCCAAGGAGAAAAAGGAGGAGGAGAAGAAGACGAAGGAACAGAACTTGAAGAAGAAGGAGGGAAGAACAAGAAGACATGATAATGATGGTTGTGATGGTGGTGGTGGTGGAGGTTGTGGAGGCTGTGGTGATAGTGTTGTTGCTGTTATTGTTGTTTGTATCAATAATAAACACTGAAAAAATATCAAAGAAGATGCCTTGTTACATGAATGTATCAACAGCTTTGTTAGTAAAATCTTAGTAACTCCTCCCCATTCTTCTTCTATTTCTTTACGTATAGTATTGGTTTTAAAAATCCTCACGGACCTGAAATCATATCCTTATAATCTGAGGGTTTTTTTCCTTCTTAATTAGTGAGCATATCGGCCTTCGAAACACATGTACAAAATTGTGAAAACTCGTGAGCAAGATTAGAACATGCACATAAAATCCATGGCCTGCACGATTTTCTTAATTATCGATGCAATTGATGCTGACCTTAAGTGCGCGGTGGTTACCACTTAATTTGCAAACGAGTAGATGTTAGCACCTGAGTACCGAAGTCATAACGAAGATAAATCAAAGAATTGTAGATAAGAATTAAAGGGAAATGGCAAGATTGAAAGAGCATCTAGTCCTCAATTTAGGACATAACGTTTCCAGAATAAAGTGTATTGTTCAAAGTTTCTGCTGTGAAAATTTCACAGAGATTTCCTCTTTGTAGTGCATTTAGGCCCCTTTTAGCTGCAAATTTGCTGTGTACCTTTCTGTGAAACC
Source organism: Eucidaris tribuloides (assembly GCA_001188425.1). NCBI lineage: Eukaryota > Metazoa > Echinodermata > Echinoidea > Cidaroida > Cidaridae > Eucidaris > Eucidaris tribuloides. The sequence continues at coordinate 41,781 of JZLH01S0635962.1, read as the reverse complement.
AATTCCTACCAGAGCTAGAGATTAATTCGGTTACAGTTCGTTATTCCGAAGGTTCGTTATTCCGAAGGTTGGTTATTCCGAAGGTTCGTAATTCCGAAACACGTAAATTGCCTATACCTCGATGTTCGTTAGTCCGAAAACGATATAAGGTTCATTACTCCGAACGTACGTTTCGGGCCTTCGGAATAACGAACCTTCGGAATAACGAACATCACCCGATTATAATTCAGTACTAGTAAATTATCGCTTGTTTCCCCTCAAGTAAACAAATTCAAGACAAATCCTTCCAACATGAATATATAAATACACTCTAGCCAGTATATTGGTATATGTTTCAACACTTTTGGTTCTTTTACACACACGAATTGTGTTCGCATAGCGTTTAAATAAAAATAAATTAAACTTTGATATCTGAGCTACATAATAGTTTGTTAATAGTCAAAATAAGCACCCTAGGATACAAATTTTGGAAGGCTATACTGCCACTTGAAAGACATGTAGGCCTATGAATAAATATCACACGTCGGCCAACCGTTAAAGCCACAGGCTAACATTGTAGAGCTTCAATTTAAAAAAAAAATGTCAAACTCTGCTATCTGAGCTACATAGTAGTGTTCAAATGGACAAACACCCTAGAATACAAAAGTTTGGAAAGTTATGCTTCCACTGGTAAGATATACATGAATAAACAATTTGCACTCGGGCGAAGGATGAAATAGCCTAGATCTGCACACAGTAAATCTATAGGAGGAAATGGGCAGGTGAATCCGGTCAATTTAAGTGCTTGTAGATTTTCACTTCTTCAAAGCACTAAATCATCATTTTGAAATACAGTTTTTTCAGGGCTTCATTTTCGGACCTTACATGTATCAAAGACACTTGGAACATGGAGGATTATGTAGCTCATAGTTTCTTAAACTGTGGTCAATGTTAACCTGTAGCTTTAATTGTAACTCATCAGTGTAAGGGAGCAAATGGTCGTTGTTAAACTGGGTACTCGTGGATTTCCATTTTTATATCACTAAGTGATTGTGTTTAAATATAATTGTTCTCGGACTTTCGCAGAGACACCTTTAACATTGAGGATTATGTACCGTAGCTCACATGGTTTAGGATAGGAAACATTATTAAATGACGCCTTTAAAAGAATATTTTTAACAGTGACGTAATTTGCTCAGTGCCACTTAATTTGTTTCTTCTTTGTTGAAACAATACCCTTGATAAATACCCTGAAAATAATTATATTTTTTTTATATTTGTACTGAATGTTCTTGTCAGACTTAACGGCACGTAAAATTGAATTGTTAAATAAAGAAGTAACGAAGTCGTCATCTAAATTGTTTTTTGAAGAAATTCAAATGTGCCCCAGAGGTATTTCTTGAGAGGATCAAGAGTCTCTCCGCCATTTTGGCGTTGCTTAATCAGCAGTCAACCTTATTCGTGGCGTTAATTTATACCACTGAACGTGTTAAATCGTGTCCTGAATGTCATGACCCGGGTTCTGTCCTTCGTCCTCCATCACGTAGCAAGTCAGCCTAGCCTTTGCCAAAAGATTGACATCTGAAAGCCCCGTCTCATTAGTTTGCAAAGGCCCTTCTGTCCTAATTAGTGCCAACAGTGATTCTCAAAACTATTGTATAGTGTGGGTTTGGTTGTAATTCAGAAATATTCTCGCAGGCCAGAAAGAGCGTAGTGCAGGGTTGGCATCAGAGGCGTCGATCCTAGCGGGGCAGGGGTGATCGCGCCCCCAATGAAAATATTGGGGGCAAACATATCGATTTGGAAAGCACTATAAAATCATTAAACATGCCATAGAAATACTATTAAACATAAAAATTGTCAATGCTGTATAAGAATGGAGCGCGCCGAAAATTTTGATTTTTTTTTTTCACTCCCCCGCCCCCACCCAATTCAAGACATGGATCGACGCCCTTGGTTGGCATAGTGGGTGTGGTCCAGGGCTCACCGGAATACTGGCTGTAGCTACTTGGACATGACGATTGCACTGTACATTAAGCTTGGATGAGAATTTACGGGAGTTCAAATAGTTATTAAAAAGTAGTGTCCAAACCATGTTCAAACTTAAATTCATGTTTTTTATTTTTCAATTTTGTAATGAACATCGAAATTGTAATTTTTCCACTTGTTATTTATTCATTCATTTATTTTTATTTTATTTTATTATTATTATTTTTTTTGGGGGGGAGGGGATTTTTTATTAGCAGTAGCTCTTCGCGGGCCGCCTGTACAGAATATAGGAAATATCCCTTTCAGTGACGCACTCAGAATAACACATATAAAGTCATTGGTTTTTTTTCGCAATGGTATCAGAGAAGTTAAAAGTTAATTCGATTAATTTACAGGGGTCACAGTGCTTGCTGGGATTTTATGGATACTGATTTAAAAAATAGTATTTACATATCCTTATTTTTTACAAGGTAAAGTTACGATGAACCATAACACACTTCAAAAGTGTCATTGGATAAAGTTGTTTATAACGCTGGCGTAAATCTCAATTTGATAAAATGACGATCGTTGTTTTATTTAACTTGATTTCTGAAGGTCCATATATACTATCTTTTATTATCTTTACAAAACTGACGTTTCTTACCTGGGGACTTTGAAATAGGTGAGCATTTATATAATTTTTTTACATTTCAAAATGTTTAGCTCAATCTGAATTTAGTTTATTGGAGACGGGGAGATCAAATCAATTAAGAACACACTATTTAGGCTTTTATACGTCATCAAATATTATCGCAATTTTATCTTGATTTTTTTTTTAAATCACTAATTCCCCTGGACAGAGAAACTTTGTAAGTTTGTGTAGGATTGATGTCTTGAAGTGTTCCTTTCTTCGAAGCGGAGGCAGTTTATAAAAGATCATTAAAGCTTCTCCACGTTTCGACACTTTCAGTTAATTGCTGTTAGCTTCGGTATACCTAAAAATTGTAATTAACTTCAAGGTGATATATCTAATAAACAAGTGTCTGCTTATTTAAGACCACGTTGACCAAATGAATTTTGACCTTTATGAATACGAAATTGGACCTTGAGAGATTCACATTTGGTTTGTTAATTGGCTTATGCATTACTTTCTTTATCCACACCACGGGAATACGTAACAATTGACTATCTGAATATAAGAACGACCCAGGTCTATCTTGGGCATTGGTTTTCATTGTCCCATATAAAACCAAAGATGACAACCCAAGTTATCGAAATTTCGAGTAGGCCTACGTAATGTGCAGATATCTAGTAATTATACATTTCTGCCTTGGTTAATTAGAAATGTCATCTTTGGTTTCGTATGGGACAATAAAGACAAATTTCCAAAATGGACTTGGGTCGTTTTTATATTCATACGTTCAATTATTTTTATCGATTCGTTACATTCGTTCCAAAGCATGATATAGTTCCGATTGCAATTTGGTTTACAAAACCAGGCATAGAAGGGAGTAGGTAGATGGTGTCATGATAGTAGGTGTAAAGGCAGTGGCATGGCCAGATTTTTTCTTTTTTTAGCGGAAGGGGTGGGGTGGAGACAGAAATAAGTATAGTTATGTGAATTTAGCGAATTTCGGGTGTCATCTCGAGAACAAAAGGAAAGGTCGGGTCGAAAATCTTTTGGACCTGTTAACCAAACGTCTACCCGTTTCCATAATTCTGAACCATGCCCCTACCCCACTCACGGCTACGTGAATGTTTACGTGGCTACCATATATTATAACGGATAACTGTTAAATTTTACATGAATATAATTTACTTTTCGCAAAGTCAAAAAGACAATCTATGAAAAAAAATACATGTATATGTTGTCGTATAAGAAATGAAATAAATTACTGTTTCTTTATATGCAACATACCAGTTGCATTGAGATGTTGAACATTATTTCAGGGTTTTTTTCACTTCTACACCAAAAATACACCAACGCCTTGATAACAATTCACACTGTAAGGGGAAAAGGTTCGGTGCATGTAGAACCATTTTTGCCACAATAGTAGAACTATATTGGGGGTACTAATGAGAACCTTTTGGATCAACAACAGCTTCTTGTCGCCACCGATTTAAACAAAATGGCTTTTCGAAAAGTAAATTATATTTATGTTTAAATTAACATTTATCCGTTATATATGGTAGCCACGAAGACATTCACGTAGCCGTGGGTGGGGTGCCCGCAGGGGCGTAGGCTGGTTTGGGCATGGGGAGGTGCACATCTTGCGGAGGTGGAACTAACTTGGTGTGGGGAGGTGCACATCTTAGGGAGATGGAACTAAAGTTAAGAAAATCAGGCGTTGAAAGCAGAAAAGGTGGTGAAAAATTCTTTTTGCTTGCCAGGGGCGGAACTCCATTTGGCTCTGGCGGGAGGGGGGGGGTGCACGTGCACCCAGTGCACCCCCCAGCCTACGCCCTTGGGTGGGGGCATGATTCAGAATTATGGAAACAGGTATTCGTTCTGCTATCATGACAAAATTAAGAACCTTTTGAGAACCCTTTACAATGCACGTTGTGCACGTAGTATATACCTGTAGGTATCAGCTTCCTCACAGTAATGTTGAAATGGATAGTGAAAATATTTCCAGTATCATTATTTTTCTCGAATGAATCAATAGCAGTTGTACATTTGCTAGACACTTCAGTACATCATTGATGGAATAACGGTTGTAGCAAAAGCCGAGGCAATTCATGACCAGAGGGTATAGGACAAGCTTGAGCTGAGCATTCATGTCCAGCTACTGAATTTTGAAGTGATACAGATAATTGATTTTCAGAACAGAGGTCACTTTCCTCTCCCTTTCTAGTGTGTAATTTTTATTTTATTTCAGTCTTATTTTGATAAGGATCAACGAATGCATCATCTTGGCCAAGGTTAATTGTGTCAGCTATGATGCGGTTAAAGGCATAATCTAACACTTTGGTTGTTGGGCTAAATCCAGGCGTGTTAACCAGCAGCTGGATTGTTTGTTAATTGTCTGTATTGTAATCTTTCAGAATATGTAAAATTTTCTCAAAAAATATAAACGTAATAATTACAAGAACTTCTCATTCATTTAGTTAGTTGAATGTGTCTCCATTTTAAGAAAATATACCATTAATAGTCATTATTTTGAGTGAATTTTATCTTTGGAATTAAAAGGAATGAATGTGATTATCTTCTCGGCGAACCGATGCGCCGCCAGTGCCCCATTGAGATCTTTTAAAAATCTGAGCTACATAATCCTCCATGCTCTAAGTGTCTCTGAAACGGTCTAAAAATGAAGCCATGGCAAATTTGTACTGCAAAATGATCATTTAGTGTTTTAAAAGAGCAAAACCCTATATTACCCAGTTTTACCATGCCCATTTCCTTCCGCAGACTGCTGTGTTACAATTTGTATATACCGGGTGTTTAAGTCGTGTGTGATATTCATCCCTCGCCAGTGGCAGCATATCTTTCCAAACTTTTGTATTCTAAGGATTTTATTTGTCAATTTGAACTCTATTACATGTATGTAACTCAGATATCAGTGTTGGACCAATGATGTCTTTAAAAGTAAAGCATACCTTAAAAGTAATGTGAGTACATTGTGTGATGATGAAGGCGATTAGTGATGGATCGGAAAATAAAGCCTTTTCAAATTGTAGTTTATCATATTTGATTTAGTTTTATTTTATCTTATTTTTTTATTTTTTTATTTTACTTTATTTTATTTTATTTTATTTTATTTTATTTTATTTTATTTTATTTTATTTTATTTTATTTTATTTTATTTTATTTTATTTTATTTTATTTTATTTCATTTTATTTTATTTTAATTCATTTTATATTTTATTTTATCTCGTTTAAGTTTAGGTAAGAAATATTTGACAAAGGTCAAAACTCGGTTGGAAATTCAAACAAATTTTTTTTTATCAAGTCACAAGAAAAAAATCACGAAACTTACAATGAAATAAATGACTGACTTCTAAAGTATACAATGTTCTAGATAGATTCAGTTAGATTCAAAAAGTCGCTTTTGAATTTTTGCAATCTAATGTGTCAGGTTCTACACGAAAAATAATCAATTTGACGGCCACTCATGTTGTGCACGTGCCACTTTGATGGCCGCCAGACGCCGGTACCTGCTTATTTCAAGTCATATTCCACAGTCACGTTGAACTGAAGCGTGATTTTAGCTTTCTCACCCAACGTCATTAATGAATTAATGGCCCTAGATACAGCAGGGTCCAGGATGACCGAAGGGTGTTGGAAAATCTTGCATAAAGTTCAATCCATCTCATGTTTTTGTGTGATAAAGATGAGTGGTTTTCAGAATAAAAGCCACTTTCCCCTTTATTTCAAATGAATTAAGGATCAACGAAGAGTCTTGACCTGGTTGGATTAAGCTCAGGGTACGGGTAAAGGTCTAACATTTTTTAAACTAATGTGAGACCTTTGAGTGATAATGAACAAGATTGTCATTAATAGATCATAAAATGCGGCACCTGTGAACGATTTTTAACAAGGATGCTTGGTAGTCATATTATTGGTGAAGAATGAGCGGTAATGTCAGAAGATTTTTTTTTTAAGTGCAAAAAAATCCATAATAGGCCCAGTTGGAAAGAAGTAAACATCTTCCGTAGATAACAACCTCTTTGCTCTATAAGAATATGAGTGGAAATAGGGGTAAAACTATTACTATCTCACTGATCTTTAAAGGCAGGGCATCTCCTTTAACACCACAAAATGCTATTCACGCCTTTACGCTACTTACATGTATGAAGGACGTGTCTGTGAAATTTAGAATTTGACTTATTCAAATGATATTTTACAGTCACGTTGAACTGAAGCGTGATTTTAGTGTTCTCACCCCAACATCATTAATGAATTAATGGCCCTAGCCACAGCAGGGTCCAGGATGACCGAAGGGTTTTGACAATCTGGCATAAAGTTCAATTTAGTCTCCTGTTTTAAAGTCTGGATAAAGATGAGTGGTTTTCAGAATATAAGCCACGTTCCCATTTTATTTCAAATGAACTGAGGATATACGAAGAGTTTTGACCTGGTTGGATTAAGCTCAGGGTACGGGTAAAGGTCTAACACCTTTTAAACTAAAGTGAAAACTTTGAGTGATAATGAACAAGATTGTTATTAATGGATTGGAAAATGTGGCACCTGAGAACGATTTTTTTTTTTAACAAGAACTCTTGGTAGTCATATTAGTGTTGAAGAATAAAAATGGCAATGTCACTGACTAGATTTTTTTGCAAGTGCAAAAGATTCCAGAATACGGAATAGACCTTGGAGGTAAGAAGTAAATATCTTCCATAGATAAGAAGCTCTTTGCTCTATAAGAATATGAGTGAAAATATGGGTAAAACTATTACTATCTTACTGATCTTTAAAGGCAGTGCATCTCCTTTAACACCACAAAACGCCATTGATGCCCTTACGCTACTTACATGTATGAAGGATGTGTCTGTGAAATTTGAAAATAAGTAACTATCTAGAATTTGACTTATTCAAGTGATATTTTACAGTCACGTTGAACTAAAGCGTGATTTTAGTGTACTCACCCCAACATCATTAATGACTTAATGGCCCTAGCCATGCCAGCAAGGTCCAGGATAGCCGAAGGGTGTTGGCCAATCTACGTGTAGTCTTTTTTTACATGTAAGTGATGTAGATAAGTGGTTTTCAGAATAAAAGTCACTTTCCCATTTTATTTCAATAGAATTAAGGATCAACGAAGAGTCTTGACCTGGTTGGATTATGCTCAGGGTACGGGTAAAGGTCGAACACAGGGGTTCTCAATTATTATTGTTGAAGTGCCATATTTGTTGTCAAGAGTTTGTATTGCGCCACTCTCCTACATGCGAAGCGAGCGCATGGTGGGGGTCGAGGAGGCAGAGCCCCCCCCCCCCGAAGTGTTTAAATACGAGGCCTTTTAAGAGACCCAGAGTGGCTCTAATTAATATAAACAACATATAAGCAAATTCAAAGAAATTACACATTTAATTATTTTTTTTTCATAGCTTGCTTCCATGCGCCACTTTGGAAGGCCCGATGCGCCAAAAGTGGCACGCGCGCCACTATTTGAGAACCCCGGTCTAACACCTTTTAAACTAATGTGAGAACTTTGAGTGATATAATGAAGAAGATTGTCATTAATGGATCAGAAGATGTGGTACCTTAACAAGTATGCTTGGTAGTCATATTAGTGATGAATGAATGGTAATGTCAGTAGATTTGTTTGTTGTTTTTTAGTGCAAAACAATCCGTATAAGCATACGTGATAGTGCATATCTTCCGTAGATAACAAGTTCTTTGCTCTATTAGAAAATGAATGGAAACAGGGGTAAAACTATTAATTTCTTACTGATGTTTAAAGGCAGGGCATCTCTTTTAACACAACAAAACATTATTAATGGCCTTATGCTACATACGAATAACGTGTCTGTGAAATATGAAAATCAGTTAGCTATCTAGAATTTGAAGAATGTACAAAGTGCACTCATTGTAATTCCAGCAAAAGGTAGTTTCAAACTCCTACAGACATGTTTACTTTGCTTCAAGGTTCTCAAATGGCATTTTCTTCTATTTTCAAGCATGCAAAAGAGAT